>SNQJ01S0001097.1:266031-279752 GCA_010110895.2 Picea sitchensis
TTGATTCTTTCTATAGATAATATTTATGAGTCTTGGGTAGTAGATTCAGGGGCTTCATTTCATGCCACACCCCATAGGAAACATTTTCTATATTATGTTCAAGGTGATTTTGGACAGGTTCATTTGGATGATGATGCACCATGGAGAATTCTTGGAACGGGAAAGGTAAAAACAAAGAAAATGAATGGAAACCAATGGTTATTGAAAGAGGTAAGACATGTTCCATATCTAAGGAAAAATATGATTTCAATGGGGAAGTTCGCAGGTGAACATTTTATATCCATATTTACAAACAAGGTGTGGAAGCTCACCAAAGGATCAGAGGTGATAAAAAAAAGGAGAGAATGTAGGTAAATTGTATTTATGTACTCGTAATACAGACTCTTCTATATCGTTAGCTTTTACATGAGTGGATACAACACTGTGGACTCATAGGCTTGGACACATGCGTGACAAGGGGATGCAGATACTTCACAAAATAAATTTGTTTCTAGATCTTAAACAAATTTACTTGGATTTCTCTGAGAATTGTGTTTATTGAAAACAAAATAGAGTTATATTTCTTAGAGTCATAAAAGAAAAGAAGAGTGAAAGGTTTGAGCTTGTGCATAGAGATGTATGGGGACCAACTCAAGTATCATCTCTTGGTAGCTCTCATTATTATGTTATTTTTATTGATGATGCAACTAGAAAAACTTGGGTTTATTGCATTCGACAAAAAAATGGTGTTTTTGAACAAAAAAATGGTGTTTTTGATACTTTTAAGAAATTGAAAGCTTTGGTTGAGAATGAAACAGGAAATTTTTTTACATGTCTCATATCAGACATTGAAGGTGAATATTTCAAAAATTAGTTTGATTAATACTGTTCATACCATGGGATTCGTAGAGAGAAGACAGTTCCAGGAATACCACAAGAAAATTGTGTGTCATAAAGGATGAATAGGATAATCATGGAGCGTGCAAGAAGTAAGAGATTGCATGCTGGTTTTCCATTACATTTTTGGGCAGATGTTGTAGATATTGTTTTTAATTAACAAAAATAGGACTTTCAAGCTCTTTGGATGGTGGAATTCTAGAGGAGGCATGTATAGGTAAAAAAGTAAACTATTCTTTTTTTAAGACTTTCAGTTGTGAACCATTTGTTCATATTGATAAAGAAAATAGAATAAATCTTGAGGAAAAATCCAAGAAGTATACCTTTATTGGATATGGTGTTAATGATTTTTCTTATCTCTTATGGGATTATGAAAATTATGAAATAATCAGGAGTAGAGATTTCATATTAAATGATAAGGCCATGTACAAAGATTAGTTGCAGGGAAAGAAACAAGAAAAAGAAAATCCATAATACACAGTGTTTGATGAGATAACTGAAAAATAAATTTCAAAGGTACCGGAAAATCAGAATGTACAACAAGAGGAGCAACATGTACCTCAATCTCCTACAAGTGTTGTTATAAGATCTTTCAGGTTAAGTATACTCCCTCAACGATACTCTCCTTCATTGTATTATTTATGGTTGACTAATTCTGGTGAACCAAAAAGTTATGAAGAGACAATAAAAGTAGACACCAAAAAGAAGTGGGAGAAAGACATGGAAGAGGAAATGGATTCCTTGGTAAATAACCAGACTTGGGATTTGGTTTAGTTTCCTGCGGGAAAAAGAACATTGCAGAATAAATGGGATTACAAGTTGAAGGAAGAAGATGGAGGAAAAAAATGGTACAAGGTTAGACTTGTTCTAAAGGGGTTTGCGCAAAAAGAAAGGTATAGATTTTGATAAAATATTTTCTATTGTTGTTAAAATGACTTCAATTAGGACTATTTTAAGTCTTGTGGTAGTAAAATATTTATGTATTGAACAGTTAGATGTAAAAACAACTCTTCTCCATAGGGATTTGGAGGAAGATATTTATGTGCAACAACCACAGGGGTATGAGATCAAAGGGAATGAAAATTCGGTATGCAAGTTGAAGAAGAGCTTGTATGGCCTAAAGAAAGCTCCAAGGATGTGAAATTTGAAGTTTGACAGGTTTATGACAGAACAAGGTTATAGTACATGTCATTCTGATAACTGTGTTTATTTTAAAAGGTTAGAAAATGGAAGTTGTATTATCTTGCTATTGTATGTAGATGACATGATTGTTGCAGGTTCGAATATGAAGAATATAAATGTGCTCAATAAGAAATTAGCTAATTCATTTTCCATAAAGTATTTGGGTGTTGCAAAGAAAATCATTGGTATGAGAATAACACGAGATAAGAAAAATTGCAATTTGCATTGTCTCGGTTTGAGTACATAGAGAAGGCGTTGGAGAGGTTTAGAATTTAGAATAAAAAACAAGTTAGTACACCTTTGACCAGCCATTTCAAATTAACCAAAGAAATGTGTCCTAAGACATATGAGGAGATAGAATACATGTCCAGGGTCCCTTATTTGCACAGACCCCCCTTCCCTCAAATGGGTTTCTCGACCTTCCCGTCTTGGATCATTTAAAATGCTGAATCGAAGCAGCTCTTTGGGTCCCTTTTTTTTTCTCTGGTGACCATGGCTATGACCATGGGTCTACCCCTTCGCAACTTGGGCTTCGAGGATATCCAAACTCTTCCTTCTCTTCTTCCCAAAATGTGTTTCTATGAATCTCCGAGCTCTCGCCATGCGTCTCCTCAAATCTGTGAGCCCCACTTTGGTTTGGGTTTCGCGACTTCGCGAAACTCTAGGTTTCCTGCTCGCGAACCTCAAGACTTCAGATTCCTGAATTCCTTAATCCGTTGACATGTGCTTCTTTCGCGATCAACGAATAGAATCAGTTCGCGACTTCGGACTTCGTGACTTCACTTTCGTCAAGCTTTCAAAATTTTCGAACTCCGAAGTGTTGAAACACTTCTCGACTATCCTACAGGTTTCTTTCCCATATCTTATGGTCTGGAATCATTTTCCCCCCTCCTCTCAGAACGAATCTCATCTGTTGATTTCCAGTGAAGACATCAAGGACTTCTTCCCTTGAATAATTTCCACCAATCTCCCTCCTGAGATTTACTTCCTTGACTTTCTCTGGTTCTCGTGAGTTCCTCCTTCGACACTTAGTCCAAACCTTGATCTGTGCACACCTTGCAACAGATTTTCATCCACAACTTAACTTCTCCTTATGGATGGCTTTGCACTCCTTACAACTGTCCTCCAACTGCTTTTATCTCTTGTGACTGGAATCATGCTACCTCTCTTGATATTTTGAGTCTGAAACTCTGTCACGCACTCCTTGCGGATGCTGATGCACTCCTTTCATACATAAGTTCCACTATCTCTTCTAATTTTTTAAGTCAAAACTGACTTAGTCGTGCACTTACTGCGGACACATTACACACCTTGCACTCACTCAATGAAGAGAAACAATTGGAACTTAGCTACTCTTCACAGTGACTGATACATTCAACCCTGTAAATGCATTCATTGATACAAAAATAGGGAATAACAAATAATTTAAATTAACAAAAAGTCTACCATTCACTCATTCAGATAGACACAACAACCACGCACCTTTGGGACAATTATTCTTTTTTTATATTCATTCAACTAAAACTTAGATATATCCACACATTGTTTTTCACTACTCCTTAACATATACACTGTGAACTGGTTATCTTCTATCAGAAGCCTTCCAACAACCACTACTCGGAAATAGTACAAAACTTTATACAAAAGGAGTTCTCTTCGAGCCTTTCCCTCCAACTAATCTACGGTCTTATCGGAATTAAATGCTATCAACTAATCAACATCTATTACAATGAATATTGAGTCAGACAGATGACAACAAAAGCTCTAGATCAGTGTTGCAATCTTTCGCATTAAAAAAATACATCTTCCCCATCGATCTTACATGATGGTTCAGCCTCCAATCATTAAATATGTTCATGACTCAAAAATTTTGTCAGATATTACATTAATACATTGATCTTTGAAATTCAAAAATGCTTCAAAATATGCGCTAGTGCATCCAACTGTCTCCCGCTTGTGTTTTGCTGGTGATGCTCCTGCATCATACTCCCTTGGCAGAGAAATTCATGGACTCCTGTCCATGAGCTCCTACACTAATCTTCCATGCTTCTGGATATCTTATTCACCAACCCAACTGACATCTTCTACTGGTCGTCCCTTCCACTTTACCAAGTATTCAAAATATGTTTTCCTCCTGGTCTTCTTACCAACTCGTTGATCTATAATCTTTTCCATCTGCAGATTCTCTGCTACAAGCATTTTCTTTCTCCACTAGATCTCTCCTCAATATTTTGACCCTCCAGTTCTATCTTCCTTGTACGGATACAAGTCTGCAATCTTGAATATGGGAGATATACCCACATCCTCTCACAGCTCTAACTCATAATAATTCTCACCAAATCTCCTCAAGATTTTACACAACCCTATATTTTTCAACTTCATCTTATTGTATGTTCCCCTCGGGAATCTTTCCTTCTTTAGATGTGCTAGAACTTGGTCTCCAACTTCAAATTCAAGATTTCTCCTATGTTGATCAGCTATGTGCTTGTATTCACTGTTGCTCCTTTTCAACTACTCCTTGATCTTATTGTGAAGTCTTTGGCTCCCGCGCTCCTAAAATCACTCTGCTTTAGGTCTCTTAACTCCAAAACTCCTCTCAGATTCATTCCATACACGATTTGAAATGGATTTTTCCTAGTGCTCCTATTCACTGAGTCATTATATGCAAACTCGACTTGTGCTAGAATTTGATCCCACTGACTATGGTGTTCAGTGACCAAAATCCTCAATAAATATCATAAGATTATATTCACCACTTTAGTTTGTCCGTCGATTTGCGGGTGATATGCAGAACTAAAAGATAGCTCTGTCCCCAACTTTTTCCACAACATCCTCCAGAGATGACCAACAAATTTGGTATCCGTTTCTGAAACTATACTCCTGGGCAATCCATGGAATCTTTTGGCATGGGATAAAGTTTGCCATCTCTAAAAATCTGTCCACCACCACAAATATGGAATCACTTCCTCTTTGTGTCCTTGGAAATTCCAACACAAAATACATGCTTATTGCATCCCAAGGCCTCTCTTGAATAGGAAATGGCTGATACAACCCAGTGTTCTACTTCTTCCCCTTGGAATACTAACAAATCTTACAATTGTTCACAAATCTCTTCACCTCTTCTCTCATACCTGGCCAATAATATGAACTGTTTAATTGGGAAAAAGTTTTGTCCTGGCAGAAATGTCCGGCTAGACCTCCACTATGCTTTTCCTTAAACAAATTCTACCTCATCGAGTATCTGGGTATGCAAAACTGTCATCCTTTGAACAACAACCCATCTTGAATCAAATATTCATCCCATTGGCTTCTGTCTCTGAGCACAATATTTGCACATGCTTCATATGCCTCCTCAAAATCTAGATCACTGTGGTACATTTCCTTAAGGTGCTCAAAACCCAATGTCTTGACTTGAAATTCCCGCAAAATCGAAATTCTCCTGCTCAATGCATCAACAACCTTGTTAGCATTTCCAAAAATATGTTTAATGACAAAAGTGAAATTTGGCTTAAACTCTATCCACTTAGCATGTCTCTGGTTTAACTTCTCTTGTCTGGTTATGAATTCTAAAGCATGATTATCGCTATAAAAAACAAACTCCTTCGGTATGACATAGTGCCTCCATTTCATCAAGGCTTGAATTATGGCATAAAGCTCTTTTTCGTATGTGGAGTACTTCCTTTTAGCTTAATTCAACTTCTCGCTGAAATATGAAACATGTTTGTTGTCTTGACTTAAGACCGCTCCAATTGCAATTCCACTCACATCACACCTCACCTGAAATGTTGTTATGAAATCCAGTAAAACCATAATCGATTGTTAAATTATTTTCTCCTTCAATATGTTGCAGCTCCTTTCAACCTCTTTTATCCATTTGAAATACTTGTGTCGTTTCTTCATTGTTTCCATCATTTGAACACTAATCCTGCTTAAATTTATGATGAACTTTCGACAGCAAATTTCTAATCAATGGAAGTTTCTTACCTCAAAGATATTCTTGGGTGATGGCCATTCTCTCATTGCTTTCACCTTTTCGGGATCCATCTTCAACTCGTTTGAAGAAATCACAAAACCAAAATATATGAGTTTTTTCTTCATAAAAGAAGACTTTTTCAGATTAATCAACAACTTCTCTTGTTGCAACTTCCTCATTACTAAAGTTAAATGTCTCAAATGTTCCTCTTTAGTCTTTCTAAAGACCAGTATATCATCCAGATATACAATCATGAATTTTCCAATGAAATCTTTCAACACTTCATTCATGAACATCATAAAAGTACTCGGGGAGTTTGTTAATCCAAACGCCATAACAAGCCATTCATACAACCCCTCATTTGTCTTGAATGTTTTTTTCCATTCATCACCTTCCCTCATCCTTATCTGGTGATATCCACTTTTCAAATCTATTTTTGAAAAATAGTTATCTCCACTCATGCAATTCATCAAGTCATCCATCCTTCGTAATGGAAATCTGTATCTGATGGTGATATTTTTTATGGAAGTCGAGTCCGTACACATTCTCCACCCTCCATCCTTCTTTGAACTTAATATAGTTGGCACTACACATCGACTCAATATTTCTCTGACCAACCCTTTGTATAACAGATCTTGAACCTGTCTCTTCACCTCCTAATTCTCTTGAGGTGTCAACCTGTATGCTTCTTTATTTGACAAGCTTGCTCCTAGTATCAAGTTAATGTGATGGTTGATACATTTGATAGGTGGTAATGAGTTTGGCAACTCATCCACTACAATTTCAGCAAAATTCTCTAGCAGTTACTGAAATTACTCAGGAAAATCTTCCATTGAAGTACTGGTAAGGATAAATCTTGGATTCCTTACTACAACAAAATGCATCTCTTGTTCCTTCTTTACTTCCTTCGTGAATTCCTTCCCACTGATGAGAAGTATTCTATTACTAGTTTCATCCTTCACCTTCTTTTCTTCAATTGGAAGCAACATGTGTGTCCTACTATTCTTTTCTAAGGTGTAAGTATTCCCCCTCCCATCATGAATAACATTCTTATCATACGACCACAGTCTTCCCAGCAAAACATGACAGACATCCATGGGAATCACATCAAACCGAATTTCATCTCTATATCCTCCTATTTTAAATTCAACCAGGCATTGTTGAGTGACTGTTACCCGATGACCCTTCTGCAACCATGAGATCTTATACATGGTCAGATGTGCAGTCATCTCCATCTATAGCTTCTCCACCATCTTCGTGGATACTAAGTTTTGAGTGCTTCCACTGTCAATTATCAACTTGCAAACTTTGTCCGTCGTTTTGCAGGCTATCCTGAACAAATTATTCTGTTGTGATGGTTTTTCTTTCTTTGGCTCTTGCTTCAAAAGAACCTTCTTCATCATCAAGGATTTCCCATCCTCTACACCTTCTGCCTCAACAACTTGCTTCTATGATTTAGAAATGTGAGCTTCACCTCCTTTATTCCTCTCGGGGAAATCCCAAGACACGTGTCATGTTTTTCCACACACATAACATCTCACTTCTCCTCCTCTACCTTTTCCTCTTCCTTTGGGGAAAGAGTTTCTACCAAAACCCTGTATTCCTCAAGAACTTCCTCCTCTCTCAAAGTGACTATGTGGTTTCTCCGCTCGTCTTTGCTTCTGTGTTTTATCATGGGAAACGCCTTTGTCTATGTTCAAACTTTGACCTTTGTTTTGTTGAATATGCTTCTTGGCCGACTTCTCTTCTTCTTTCAGCGCAATTTGATACACATCCTTGACTGTCCTGACTATTGCCATGATGATTTCATCCTGGATATCATACCTCATGCCATTGATATACCTAGCAACTTTCTCTTCGTCTCTCTCTCTCCGTCCAACTATAATGTTCAATTTGTAGAACTCCTCTATGTAATCCTTCACAGTCAATCATCTTTGTCTCAGGTTCTGCATCCTCCTGAACAAACTTATCTGGTAATCCTTGGGTATGAATTTCGCCTTTAGCTTGGCTACCATTCGATCCCAACTATTGATATTTCATTTTCCTTTGCTCCTCCTGTTGGCCTATAGTTCCTCCTACCACAATGTTGCATGTCCTTTTAACCTAGTGACATTATGTCTTACCTTTTTCTCATCTTCGACATCCTCATAGTCAAATTACTTGTCCATGGCTCGTATCTAATCAAGAAATTATTCTGTGTCCAAATTTCCTTCATACATAGGGATGTCAATCTTCTCTCTGGCTCCCAATTTGACAATCGCTTTCAACAAGCATTCCTTCACAGCATCCTCAACTACAACTTATTTGAATTCTACTTCTTCAATTTCTTCCTCGCTAACATCTCCAGCATCAAGTGCTCTCCTTTATGCTGTCTCCATGGAATCCATCTTTGCACACAGTTCTCTCATTTCCATTTCCATAGCTTTTTTTGCTATGGGTGGCTCAACATGTCTTCTAGGCGGCATTGTGTTGACACTTTTGATACCCTTCATCGATATCAGTTTACGTTTCTCCCTACATAAGTCAATTATGTACGTGCTCTGATACCAATCTGGCACAGACCCCCCTTCCCTCCAAAGGGTTGCTTAACCTCCCGGTCTTAGATCATTTAAATTGTTGAGTCAAAGTGACTCTTTGGGTCCCTTTTTTCTTCTTTGGTGACCATGGCTATGACCGTGGGTCTACCCCTTCACAACTCGGGATTCAGGGTATCCCAAACTCTTCCTTCTCTTCTTCCCAAAATGCGCTGCTCTGAATATTTGAGCTCCCGCCACGTGTCTCCTCAAATATGAGGGCCCCACTTTGGTTCAGGTTTCGTGACTTCGAAAAACTCTAGGTTTCCTGCTCGCAAACCTCCATACTTTCGATTCCTGAATTCCCTAATCTGTTTCCATGTGCTTCTTTTGTGATCAACGACTGGAATTAGTTCGCGACTTCGGACTTCACGACTTCAATTTAGTCAATCTTTCAAACTTTCTGAACTTCGAAGTGTTGAAACACTTCTCGTCTATCCTCCTCGTAGCTTTCCCAAATCTAATGGTCTAGAATCATTCGCCCTCCTCCTCTCGGAACGAATCTCATCTGCTTATTTTGAGTGAAGATTTCAAGGACTTCTTCCCTTGAAGAATTTCCAACGCTCTCCCTCACGAGATTTACTTCCTCAACTTTCTCTGGTTCCCCTGAATACCTCCTTCGACACTTAGTCGAAACCTCGATTTGTGCACACATTGCAACATATTTTCGTCCACAACTTAACTTCTCCTTGTGGATGGCTTCACACTCCTTGCGATTGTCCTGCAACTACTTCTATCTCTTTTGACTAGAATCATGCTACCTCTCCTGAGCTTTCAAGTCAGAAACTCTGTCACACACTCCTTGCGGACATTGATGCACTCCTTGCATAAACAATTTTCACTATCTCTTCTGATATTTCGAGTATAAACAGACTCAGTCATGCACTCCTTGCAGAAACTAAGCACACCTTGCACTCACTCAATGAAGAGAAACAATTGCTACTCTTCAGAGTGAATCATACATTCAACCCTATAAATGCATTCATGGATACAAAAACAAGTAATAACACATAATTGAAATTAATAGAAAGTCTACCATTCACTCATTCAGATAGACACAACGACCACGCACCTTTGGGACAATTACTCTTCTGTTATATTCATTCAACTGAAACTTACATATATTCACACATTGTTCTTCACCACTCCTTAACATATACACTGTGAACTAACTATCTTCTATTAGAAGCCTTCCAACAACCACTACTGGGCAATATTACAAATATTTAGACAAAAGGAGTGCTCTTCGAGCCTTTCCCTCTAAGTACTCTACGTTGTCTTATCGAAATTAAATGCTACCAACTACTTAACATCTATTACAATGAATATTGAGTCAGATAGATGAGAGTGAAAGCTCTAGATCTGTGATGCAATCTTTCACATTAAACAAAATACATCGATCTTACATGACGATTCATCCTCCAATCATTAAAGATTTTCATGAATCAAACATTTTTTTCAGATATTACATTAATACATTGATCTTTGAAATTTAAAAATGCTTCAAAATACACACTAGTGCGTCCAGCTGTGTCCTTCTTGTGTTTTGCTGGTGATTCTCTTGCATCGCTTATTCATCAACACTTGGCAACTTGATGTATGTGATGGTTTGCACAAGGCCATACATTTCACATGCAGTGGGATTTGTGAGTAGGTATATGAAGAACCGAGGTAAAGAACATTGGGAGGTAGTAAAGTGGATTCTCAAGCATTTTAAAGGTAATGCTACTCATGGATTATGTTTTGGAGGTTTAAACATTGTTTTATAGGGATATGTTGATTCATATATGGCAGGTGATAAAGATAGTAGTAGGATCACCATAGGGTATGTTTTTACTGTAAGTGGAACAACATTAAGTTGGATTTTGAAACAGAAAATGTTTGGTTCACTTTCAACAATAGAGGCATAGTATGTTGTTGCTACAAAGGATAGTAAAGAGATGATTTGGTTACAAAGGTTTATGGACGAATTGGGAAAGAAGAAAGAGAATATCAGGTTATACTGTGACAACAAGAGTGTCATTAATCTTGCAAAGAACTCAACCTTCCATTCGAAGAATAAGCATATACATCTTCGATACCATTTCATATGATCTATATTGGAAGATGGACATTTGAAGCTGGAAAAGATACACACTAGCCAAAATCCCGCTGACATGTTAACACAAGGAGTAATCAAGAAGAAACTGATTTCCTACTCAGTTTCAATTGGTCTTCAAGCATGGAGGTGAAGATGAAAAATTTTCCAGGTCCAAGGTGGAGTATAGTACAACATGTAGAACAAGAGTGGAGTTGTTGTGATCAGTCTCCAACTGGTAGATTGTTGGTTGTGGAGCCCGATTATCTTCCTGTTTCATAGGTATTTGTTTTCAGCTGTGTTTATAGCCCATGAAGACTATACAACCCAGAATATTGTACACCCCTCCATGCAGGCGTTTCCCCCCCCTGTAGGTCCGGGGTTAAGCAACCCTCCGAAGGAAAATTTTCTTTGTAAATTTATATTGTAATTTCAGAGTAAATATGGACCGTTCATTATAAGGTCGCAAATTTGACCGTAGAAGTTATGTTAGGGATTTTTATCCTATAAGGAAACTCTCTTTTATGAGGGAAATGTATTGTGGCTATGCATCATTGCGAATATTGTATTCTAAGAGAGGATATTGTGAGAGAAAGAAGAGGAAGTTGCAAAGGGTGTGTTGTAGGTTGTAACCCTTCATTTGCTAGATAATAAAAYGGAAGGGCCTAGCAATTTTTGTGGTAGAAATAGCCCTCACTAGGTGAACCACTTATATCTGTGTCTTCATTGTATTGCATATCTTATGTGTTTTATTTCCACATTTGTTTTTATTTTGTTGCTCATCGATACYATTTTATGTGTTTTCTTCTCTCTTTTTTTACCATGATTGGAATAATAGATTGCATAGGTCATTTTCTTTCTTTTTTCGAGTTATCCTTCTCCCTAACTCTTGGGAGTCTTGTCCTAACTTCTTTCTAGCTTGTTTCCTAATCTCCCAGACTCTTGGGGATAGGTTCACACATGTCCTCATGCACAACAATCACTTTTACCGTCGTGGTTTCTTTCTGTTTTTTCACTTTTTCCATGAAACAAAGTATTTCAATTATCATAGTTGGGTCCTCTCATTAATTTATCTCGTGTAATTTTTAAATAAAATAAAATTAAAAATAATATTTACATCACTATTTTTCCCCATCAATTATCTATGATGGTAAAAATGTTAATAAAAGTTTTTCCCAATGTCATAATTCAATAACAGGTAATAGGACAGCCTGAGTGTTCTTAGGAACATGTAAGTGTTATTTATAATTCATTCTTTTTGGGTGGGAATAACAATGGTAGCGTACATGTATGCTAACTTGGTTTCCTGTTTGGGATTAAATGCCTAATGCTTTGGTAGGAAAATAGATAAAAACCTCCATTATTATAAATACATCTCTATATCTCTATTTTTTGAGTTATTTTTATAAAGGCTACATAAATCCAATGTTGAGGAAACTAGGGACATGGAACTAGAATAGATCAATATCTACAATCTAAAAATAAAAATAACTTTTTTTATTATGTTAAGACCCTCATAGAGGAGTTGCAATTTGAAGGATATACTGTCTTTCATAATTAAAAAAAAACAAAACAATATTATAAATTTTGAAAAAATACACCTTAGTAGAACAATGGGCTCTCTACAATTATATAATTTCTTGGAAGGAAATTCCATCATTAAGGTGCTCCAAACTTGCATTAAGGGAGACATACACCATATATTTTGCTAGAAAATAACATAAGACTCTTACAAAAACTCAAATTTCACATAGTTATCACAATTTCTATAAATAAAAGTTCTACATAAAAGAAAACTTATTCAATTTCCTACATTTGATGTTTTTACACCATATTCAAATTCATCTTAAAAGTATATTGAATAATCCCTCCAAGTTAACAAAATGTTTTTTTTTTCCATATTTGCATTACCACTAATGTCCATCATGAAAATTTGCTTGCACGTGCTCTTATGCTCTTATGTGTTTAAGGACTCATAAAAAAACATTTCCAATCATCTAACTCAAAAAAAATTATTTTTTTCTCAATTACATATAAGTAATAAGAATACTAAATTTTGAAAAAACATTGTAAAAAGTTTATCGGTTTGGGAGAAGATGAGGCGAGACGAGTCATCGCGGCTAGGGCCCTAACCCTAGCCGCCTCGCTCTGGTTTTCGAGTGCAGGGACGCGGATGACAGCAGCCGAGCATCCAGGGCTGCGGATCGGCCTCCAACGACTCACCTGTGTCCCCAAGCTTCTTGCATGCGTTTTGGAGCAGTGGTCTGGTCCAGGGCAGCGGATTGGTGTTTCAGCATCTTGGCTGAGCGTTTTGCACGCGTATTGGAGCAGGTTTGTTTGTAGGGACGCGTCTAGCAGCGACCAGGGTTTACAGGGCCGCGGATCAAAGCGTTCCAGTGGGGCATGCGTCTGGATTGAGAGCAGGGGCGCGTCATCAAGCAACGACCAGGGTTTGGCACGCATGTGGCCTCCGCCTCTTGTTTGCTGGTGGACGCTGTCTACTACGATGGCCCCAATCCCGAATGTCGAGTTGGGAAAAGATCCTTTGGAAGCTTTCAAAACATTAGTCCGCTCAGCAGGACCTAAATCCAAGCCTTCTCTCTCGTCTAAGTTTGTTAAGAAGATGGAGGAGATCCCTTCTCTGGAGCTGTCCCCAGAGGACCCTTGCCAGTTTGCCCTCCTTCTAGCAGAAAATGCCCTCATCGGAAAGTTTACGGGGTTGTGGCCAATTCCCAAAACCGTGGAGGCATGGATGGATGAGCGTTGGAAGATGTTGATACAGGGAGAAGTTTCTCTGTGCGTCGTAGGGAGGGGTTTTTTTGTCTTCAGCTTCGCGAGAAAAGTGGACCGGGATCTAGTTTTCAGATCTGGACCCTATTTCATGGGGTCGAGAGGGCTGTTCTTAGCCCCTTGGACTCTTGACTTCAACCCCGGAGCCGAGATCACAGCAGCCCCAGTATGGGTTAGGCTGCCTCACCTCCCCTTGCATCTTTGGGGGTTAAGCTCTCTGGAGGAAATTGGAAATAAGCTTGGGCATTTC
>SNQJ01S0001097.1:300664-322631 GCA_010110895.2 Picea sitchensis
CTCCTCGATTTATGTGCCTCTTCTATATTGTATGGTTGCCTCAAAATATGTTCCAAATGCTTCAACACAATTCTTCACATTAAATGTTGTACCAGCACCTTGGTAAATGTGCCAAAATACTCAGAAAAACACCCACAAATTATTCTTGATTTTTGTGCAAATAAGCAATAGTACAGACTGTCAAAAATTTGTACAGTATGTCGTGTGAAACTTGTTGTAATTCACCTCAATTTCCATGCCAAATTTCTATTTTACGATCACCTCATAATCCATACAGTACGACCTACTGAAAGTGTTTAACCTCTCCTCGATTTTTGTTCATGTATTAATGTTGTACGTCTTGCTCAATATGTACAATATGACCTACAATAAATGATGTAATCTCTCCTCAAAATGTGTTCCAATGCTAGCCTTAGAATGCATGCCCTTAGAAGCAAGATAAATCCTCCTCAAGTCTACTCGACTTCTCCTTTCTCATCTCTCTCTCAAAATGCAACAACAACCCAATAATGGGTGTGACCTTCTACCCTAGTCCACCTCATGAAGGTAGGTGAAGAGTCTCTTAATCCAACGATTGAGATTGGATTAGATTAGTGGATGATATTGAATGTCCATTCACTCACCCTCTCACTTAAGCCATAAAGTCACCTTTTAATTTATCTCTCACAAAATAGATTACTAGGGTCCACATTAGGCACTTTCTCACCCCTTAGGTTCCTAGGTGATGAGAAACACTTTCGTAGGTACTTTTTAATTAATTTAAGAGTCCCTCTTAACGAGGAAAGTTTTATTCACCACTCCAAAATTGTCTCTAAAGAATAGAAACTTTCTTTTTCCAAAGGCTTTGGTGAGTATATCCACAACCTCCTCATCTATAGATACATATTGTATCTCAACTGCTCCTCTCTGAACATAATCCTAGATGAAGTTATACTGAATCTCAATGTGTTTAGACCTTTCATGAAAAACTAGATTCTCAAAGAGTTTAATTCAACTCTGATTGTCACAGCAAATCATAGTAGGCCTCAACTGCACACCAAACAATCCCACCAACAAATTGCAAAGACAAAGAGCCTCACAACTGGACTGAATGGAATCCATATACTCAACCTCTACAGAAATCAAAGACACTGAATTTTTCTTTTGACTGAACCAAGATACCACTGCTAAGCCCAATCCGAAACAACATCCAGAAGTACTCTTCTAGTTATTGACACATCCTGCCCAATCTGAATCTGTATAGCCCACCAATCGAACTCCATCCCCTCTCACATAGTCCAGACTATAATCCACTGTACCACAAATATACTTGAGCACATGTTTTTCTGCCACCCAATGCACTCTCCTAGGCTCCATCATGAAATAAATAAAAGTGTTGACAACACAACAAATATTTGGCCTGGTATTGACCAAATAAATCAATGAACCGATGCACTGACGATAAAAAGTGGAATTAACCAACTATGACTCTGAAGCATGAAGCTTCTTCCAGTTAGTAATCATGGGAGTGTTCATGGGCCTACAATCCTCCATCTAGAATCTCTGCAAAATGTCACAACCATATTTCCCCTGTCCGAGGAAGATGTGTCTAAGCTCCTGCCAAACCTCCAATCTCATAAAATAATGCATCAGTCCAATATCAATCATCTCAAACTCTGAAGCAAGGATCTCCTTGCAGCTAGTGATGAGTCTCTCTTCCCCTGTAATTAAAATATCATCAACATATAGCAAGAGTATGAGAGGATCCTCTCCAACCACAATGAAGTATAGTTTGGGATCTGCCTCACTCTTCTCAAAGCCCAATTTTTGCATGTAGGCATCAATCCTAAAATACCAAGCTACGAGAGCTTGTTTCATCCCATACAATGCCTTCTTCAGTCTCCACACATGAGAATCTCTCCCATGCACCTGAAATCCCAATGGATGCTCAATATACACCTCCTCCTATATAACACCATTGAGAAATGTGGTCTTCACATCCATTTGTGGATCTTCCAACCCATCTCTGTTGCAATAGAGATCACTAACCTGGTCGAGGTTTATCTAGAAATTAGAGTGAAGTTTTCATCACAATCAACTCCCTCAATCTTTGAGAACCCCCGAGCCACAAAATGATCTTTGTACTTATCAATGTCACCATCAACAACATACGTGAGTTGATAGAGTCATCTGGAAGTCACCACTAAATTCCCCTCAGGTCTAGGAACAATATCCCACACATCATTCTTCATGATGGAATTGTACTCTTCCATCATGGCATCTCTCCAAACCTTTATATTAGCAGCCTCCTCAAAAGTGGAGGGCTCAGACTCCCTGATGTTGCTCACTATCACAATGTAGCTGCAAAATCTCTCGGGAGGTTTACTCTCGCTCACAGCCTGCCTCGGATTACCCATGAACCCTGTGCCTCCCTCAAAGTATCCTAAAGCCACTTGGGATTCCTCTTCTTATCTCCAAGTTCATCTCTCACCTGTGTAAACCTGGTAAGATATGTGACCACATTTTCAGCCTTGGTCATTTTAATGCTCTTAAGGTTTTCTCTCAAAACCATTTTCCGGTTTTCATTTGTACTCTGGTACAACTTCATCAAGGACTCCCACATGTCATAGGTATTTTATTTCCCTATCACATGAGGAATGATATGGTCCTTGAATGCATCAAGGATAATTCTCTTGGCCTTGATACTCTTCTTGGTGTATATTGCTAGAAGAGTAGCATCTGTGGGTACATTCACAGGTTTTGTTGTGGAGTTCTCAACAATATCCCATAACTCACTTTCTTACAACAACAAGATCATCCTCTCCTTCCAAGAACCAAAGATAATTTCCCCATCAAGTTTGTCCTGAACCCTCAAACCAATATCCATTGACCCTTTTCTGGTGAAAATGAAAAATTCAAATTTTTTTCCAGTGAAGTGACTTTTGTCCCCCCTTTTCTGACTTGTTGATATAAATATGCCTCTCTTTAACTCAAATCTAATACCATGTAAAATTTCATACCCCACCCAGTTTCAAGTCTCGTTGATTTCCAGACAATGTTTAATTCCCAAACCCAGTTTTATGGCAGCCAAATAAACTCAGCATATAAACTAATTTTCAGAACTGAAACATGAGGATTCTGAATAATATTTTAATGCACAAATAAAAACGTATCAGCAGCACAATATTCATAAAATTTACACAGATATTTTTTGTCTAACAACGACCCTGGAAAAACACACAAGGGAAAAACCAGTGAGAGAGGGAGTTTTTATTATTTCAGAGCTTCAGAGAAAATTTATTTTACAACATATTCATCTTCAGAAATTTAATGACAAACATATCTTGAAAACTGCGACAATCTTTCACATAAAATATGAGCCAAACTCCTCAAAATTCATGCCATAATTTCCTTCACACATGTACAGGTATGCTCCTCAATTTCTATGCCTCTTCTCTATTGTACGGTTGCCTCAAAATCTATGCCAAATGTAACAACACAATTCTTGGCATTAAATGTTGTACGAACACCTTGGGAAATGTGCCAAAATACTTAGAAAAATACCCACAAAAATTATTCTCGAATTATGTGCAACTAAATAGAAGTACAGACATGTTAAATGACCTATTAAACTTGTTGTACTTTCCCTCGATTTCCATGCCAAATTTTTGTTGTATGGTCACCTCAAAGTCCGTACAGTACGACCTCCTAAAAGTGTTGTACCTCTCCTCGATTTCTATTCCTTTATTAATGTTGTACGTCCTGCTCAATCCATACAGTATGAACCACAATAAATGTTGTAATCTCTCCTCGAAATGCATGCCAATGCTATCCTTGGAATGCATTCCCTTAGTAGCAAGATAACTCCTCCTCAAGTCTTCTTGACTTCTCCTTTTTCATCTCTCTCTCAAAATGCAACAACAACCCAAGAATGGGTGTAACCTCCTACCCTAGTCGACCTCATGAAGGTAGGTGAAGAGTCTCTTAATCCAACGATTGAGATTGGATTAGATGAGTGGATGAGATTGAGTGTCCATTCACTCATCCTCTCACTTAAGTTATAATGTCACCTTTTAATTTATCTCTCACAAATTAAATGACTAGGGTCCACATTAGGCACTTTCTCACCCCTTAGGCACGTAGGTGACAAGAAACACTTGCATAGGAAATTTTTAATTAATTTAACACTTTCATGGAGGTTAGGGTTTAAATTATTAAAAATGGAGACATGGCTTCTATGGTGAGAATTGTTTGCAACAAAGAGAGCAATCCATTACTCCATTTTTTCATTTCTTAGTGGTTCTCTAAGATTTTATTCTCATAATTTTGTTGGTTAATTTTTTTTTTCTCATATTAATTATTTCTCTTGATCTTTTGTAAGTTTTGGGTAATGTAAGAGGAAGATCGATTCGAGATCCAGTCACGTAATTTTTCATATTTTTTTATTGCAAGATTTCAAAGAGGGTTTCTTCCTAAATTATTTTGTTGTTATAGGGTAATATGCGATATTATTTTTTCTATTGTTTGTTATTATGTCATGTTGTCACCTTGCAATTTTCCTAAGCATGGCCCCTACCATCCTTGTGATATAGCTACAATTTCGGCCTAGTGATGAGATTCCTTTGGGATACGCATAATGACTACTAGCCAAAACCCTTATTTGGGGTGGGTATCCCTTTGGTATGTCCTCATGGTAGAAAGGTGACAACATCTTGTGGTGGAAATATCCCTAGAGGGGATACTTCTTCGCACAAGAGCCTTTCCCTCTAAAAAATGTCCCATGAAGGATGTTTTCAAACCCACCTATAGATAGTTAAAACCCACATAATGTTGAAACCACAGATGAGGTTAGATGGAAAACAACCCATTTTGATTTGGGGTATGGTCAACTAGTTCTAAGTTTTTTTTGGTAGTTTTCTTAGACTCCAAATTTGATAAAAAGAATGTGGAAACCTTATAATCTGAGATTTGGAAATTTGAATTTATTTTTTCATCCGTATTTGTATATGGGTTTATTATCTTTATACAATACTAATTATTTTTTTTATAATTTGTTTTGTCATTTATGCATGGTTGTGCCTCTTTTAGGAATTATTTCTCTTTCCAACAATGGAGTCTTCTCATGGATTTAGCATAGAGAATCATATTTCTAGGCCTTAATTTATAGTAGTTCCTTTACTTTCTTTACTCTCTATTAAATTTTCACTCCAAATTCATGGTGTAAAAACTCGAGAGGCATAGTCTTAAATGTATCGTATTTGTGAAATAAAAATTACTTATAAACAATTGTATATCTTCCTAGTTTTTTTTTACGAAGGTTTTAGAATTCGTTACGACTTTTCTTGTTACGTTGTTGATTGTAAGCATCCAATAAGAAATAATATGAGAAATTTTCATCAAAATAATTTATTCTATATTTGTAGCAAGTATCTAGTATCTATTTTCTTTAGTTGTAATCATCTTATAGGAAATATGGCTCATATGTGCAACATTTTTTTTTATCGTTCTATCTTAAATCTACAATATGTTTTGTATTTCTTTATCGTATTTTACATATAGATACGCTGGCCTTCTTGGCCCTAGATTTTGAGCCTAATATTTGATACCACCTATAACACCCTTCTCAATGTTGATAACCTTGAGAAGGGTGCTCATCTTAAAGATATTTCCTCAACCTAAATTTTCTATATTCTTTACATTTTTTACAACATCTAAAAGGTTTTGATTTTTGAACATAATTTAATTAATGTCGAGGAACTAGATGTTGGAATAGAAAGTTGTGCAGGTTCATCTCACCTCTAGATATTCTATATATAATTAGTTGACATTCAACAGTTGACTAAGAGAGTTAATTAAGAGGTCAATCATGCAGTTGAATAAGGACTAATGTGATGGTAAACTCGACATTGTACTGGTCAAGCCATTATAGAAAAGCAGTCAACCAGTGTGAATAACAAGGAAAAAACTAAGGAGTTTTTTATGCACCCTCACAAATTTATGTAGATCCAATAATCCTCACTTTAAGAGAGTTGGTTGCATGTCGGTGTTATATAATATCCCCCTATGGATCAATCTAAACAAGAAAAAATTCTAATACAT
Source organism: Picea sitchensis (assembly GCA_010110895.2). NCBI lineage: Eukaryota > Viridiplantae > Streptophyta > Pinopsida > Pinales > Pinaceae > Picea > Picea sitchensis. Next base: position 306,743 of record SNQJ01S0001097.1, read on the forward strand.
GTGAGATATGTATTGTGTATGGAAATATTTTGGTTTCTTACATTGGTATGCATGTTGATCTATGCTCAGTTGTGCTTGATTATGCAATGATATCTTTATATATCACCTATCTTTTGGAATACTAGATGTTATCACCTAATATTTCTCATGCATATATTCAAGTGATCATTGGAAAAAATCACCAGTGGAAAACAATATATCATATCAAATTTATCCCATGAATATTAAACTTGACCTCAAAAATTGGATAAAATACATTTTCATAATGATTTCATGCACTTGCGTGAACTACCACATTAAATTTTGCACAAAGTGTGCATATTTTCCTTTGAAAGAAACATAGTGTGCATATTTTCCTTTGAAAGAAACATAAGTATAAAAGCACACAAAATATCATCAAGATCATCCTCAATAATGCAGTTAATGAAGGATAGGCCTTAAGATTTTCCCGCATTTATGAACAATCTCTTCTAGATAGAGGGGAACTCAGTAAAAAACATTCCTTTCACACATGAAACAGGTTATTTGGAGGGGACAAATTTCATTATAAATAAGAGGTTGATGATAGCATTAAACATAGAAGGATATATGTGACTTTATGTTTCCAAGTAGATTTGTGAGAACATTGTTCTCCTTTCCACCTTCTCTATCCATATCATCCTACAAGTAGATTTGTGAGAACATTGTTCTCCTTTCCACCTTCTCTATCCATATCATCCTACTCTTGCATAAGAGACTCCACCATCCGAAGAGTCGATCTACTTCTTCATAATTTTCATTGTAGTAGAGAGAGAGAGAACCATACAATATCCAAATACTCTTATAGAGAGAGATCTTGTAATTTGTTATATTTTTCCGTTCTTTCTTAGTAATTAACTCATCGAGTTAAGTAGGAGGCAACATCAAATTGCCTTATGTTTTCCACGTGGATGGATTCTCATTTTTTATGGCACATGGATATATAGATTAGATTTCAACCATTTGTTATTGCTACGTTGTCCTTTTAAAAGGGATTCAAACAATTCTCTTTTGTCAAAGCATACTCTTTACCTTGTGCTAATTAGAAATATGGATGAATCCATAAAAAGAATAAGAATTTCATGATATCTTCCTTGCAAATTCACCATCACCTAGATTAATTAAGTGGAGTAAGAACTCCTAATGTTTACATGTTAAGAACCAAATATCAAAATAGCATAAAAAAAACCTTAGAATAAGTACTCAACTCCTTGAAAAAGAGAGAATTCCAGATAATAAGCCTCTTCGAGGGGGAAACCTCCTTATACACCACATAAATTTCCAAATACCAGATGATTCCAAATGAAAAGGTCTCCTTGGTATATACAGGAGATTAGGAGGTACAATTACAACTAATGGACCCAAGGCGACAAAAATATAATAACATTACTAATGTAATATGCCCAAATTAAGGGGTAATTTGCCACTATTTAGGGCTTAACATGCCCCTCCCCTTCAAACTAGTATTTTCCACAACTCTTGAGTAATTCTGGATACTTCTGTATAAAAGACTCATCTTCCCAAGTGGAATCTTCAGTAGGTAGTTTTCTCCAATTAATGAGATACTCGGAAATGGATCTATTCCTCAGCTGTTGAATTCTTGTGTCGTTCATAGCTTCAGTCTCCAATATTATATTTCCTTCCTCGTCAAGTTCTGGAAATATAGTTTGAACTAGGATCTTGTCACCTATAACCTTGTTTAAGCATGAAACATGGAAAACTGTGTGTACTCCTGAAGATGCAGACAACTCCAATTTGTATGCCATAGTACCAATCTTTTGCAACATGTTATAAGGGACATAGTACTTTGGTGATAATTTATTATCCTTAATAGCTTGATTGAGGGACATCTATTTGTCTCATTATAGTCTTAAAAATACACAATCCCCTACTTCAAAACTTATTTCACTACGGTGTTGATGTGCTTTTTGTTTCATGCGATTTTGTTCCATGGTCAAGTTGTCCTTTAATAATTGGAGAACTTATTGTTGATGCTCGATGTGATCTTCCACTGCTTGAACCTTATATTTTTATTTTGGAGAAGAAGTGATTGAAGGTGAGTGGTATCCATAGAGTTCCATAAATGGTGTCATTTTTGTTGCAGTATGAAAGGAAGTGTTATACCACCATTCTGCCAAGGGTATCCATTTGAACCATTGTGTTTGTTTATCATAGACAAAGCAATGAAGGTATCCTTCAAGACATTTTTTCACTATATCGATTTATCCATCAGATTGAGGATGATAAGATGAGCTATGAGACGATTGAGTGGGCAAATAAGAAAATAATTATGTCCAAAAATTCCCAGTGAAGATAGGATCTCTATCATGTACAATAATATTTGGGATTCCATGTAGCTTTTGAATTGTCTCCATGAATGTGATAGAAACTGTACTAGATTTGAAAGGTTGAGAGAGTGAAAAAAAAGTGTATGTACGTGCTCAGTCTATCAATAATCACCATGATGACACTGTTTCCTTCGGACTTCGGTAACCCTGTGATGAAATCCATGGAAACCTCCTCCCAACGCTGACTTGGGATGGCTAATGGTTGTAAAAGACTTGGGGTCTTAATTATTTCTACCTTATTTTGTTGGCAAAGAAAAAATTCTAACACAAACCTTTGAACATCAGTTTTAAGGACATCCCAAAAAAATTCCTTCTTGAACCTATGGTAGGTTTTAAAAAATCCTGAGTGCCCTCCTACTGAAGAGGTGTGAAATTCCAATAGTACCTTTTTTTTTAGTTGCTAGTTCTTACATAAATATAAGTGATCTTTGTACCATAGTGAATCATTTTTCCATGTAAATATATATGATGAACTAGAATCCTTCTACAACCTTTGAATGAGAGTCCACGTGTTTTCGTCACTCTTCCATTCATCCGTCACTTCTATTATCCAGTTGTGTTGGATGATCGAGATAACACAGAGAAAGGCCTCAATATCTTCATCCTTTCCTGAGAGTGCATATGCCACAACATTTTGCTTCACTTTTTTGTAGATGATTTGAAAATCATAACCCAACATCTTGGTCACCCATTTTTGTTGTTCTTTTGAACATAGTCTTTATTCCAAGAAGTATTTGAGACTATCATGATCTTTTTTGACCTTGAAGTTCCTACCTATTAGGTAAGGGATCAATTTCTTCAATGCATGTAGTATTGCCATAATTTCCTTCTCATAAATGGGTTTGTGTAAGTCCTTTCCCTTGAGTGGATGACCTTCAAAATCAAGGGGCCTTCCTAATTCAATTAGGACAACACCAATTCTATTTCTCTAGGCATCACACTCCACAATAAAGGTTTTTTTGAAGTCTTGTGTGGTCAAGACAAGAGATTTGCACATCGCCTCTTTAAGTTGTTCAAAATATTGAGTTTATTCTAGAGTCCATGGAAATGCATCCTTCTTAGTTAATGTCATTAAAGTTGTTGTTATTCTTCCGTAGTTCCGAAAAAATTTGTGGTAGTAACCTGTCAAACCCAAAAATAATCTAAGATTATTCAATGTTTTGGGAATCGGCCAATCCATCATGGAATTAATCTTGTTAGGATCTAACTTAACACCTTCATGATATACAATATGAAAAAAATAATCTACCTCCTTCACCCCAAAGAAACATATGGATAGTTTGGAATACAATTGTTGCTCTGGTAGTAGTTGTAGCACCTTGTCAACATGTCACACATGATCCTCCCAAGACTTGCTATAGAGTATTATATCATCAAAAAAATATTAACACAAATTTTCGAAGGAAGCCCGGATTGAAAATGAAATTCATCAACCCTTGGAATGTGGAAGGTGCATTCGTATGGCCAAAAGGCATGACCAAAAATTCATAATGTCCTTCATGAGTCTAAAATGTTGTTTTTGGGATATTTTTTTCCTTCATTCAAATCTACTGATACCATGAACATAGATCCAACGTTTTGAAATAGATTACTCCATGTATTTCATCTAACAATTCATCAATGACGATAATGGGAAACTTATATTTAATATTGATCTTGTTTAGCTCTCTATAATCTGGACACATACACAATGATCCATCTTTCTTGAGTACCATTACCACCGGTTCAGAGTAAGAACTTTGGATTGGTATAATAACAGTTGTTGGCACTGAGATTCACCCTTATATTGCAAGAGGATAAGCCCAATACCCATCAGAATGTGTGGTGGATGTTGGTTTTATGAGTGAAGGTCAAATGGACAAAACTTAGTACAAGAATGATTTGAACATAGAAACTGGACAAGAAATGCACATGGAAGTGAGGTCCTCGTTAACTTCAGTTAGTGATTTGAGTTTAAGGGTAAGAAGAAGGAAGACTTAGTGAGAGAGGTGAACAAAACTGCTATCAACATCTGCCCTTCAAGCAGCTTGGTGAAGAAAAACTCAGGTTCAAGAGAACTCTTACACTCAAGTTTCAAACACTGAAATATGTCATACCAGCATAATAATCAAACCTACATTACCATGAAACTACAACAACTCGATTGGATCCTCCATGCCTGAGCCTTTCAACATAAGGGAAAATAAGATAACAAAGAAACTGACTAAAACTGGTCACAGTAATACTGTAATCAAACCTACATTACATTAGAACCACAACCCTCGATTCGGTCCTCCATGCTCGAGTGTTCTTGAAAAGTTTAAAAAAAGAGGTGAAATAAGTTGACTTCTATTAATGCGAAAGTATCAAGTTTGATATATAACCAGAGAACAGTTATGTCATAAAAAATTACACAGTAGGGAGCTCTCCTCAACCGTTCGACCCTCTTAACAAAATATCAAACTGATCTATTTATACTCAGATCAGTTCACAACTGCTAGGGATGTGATCTGGTGATTTCATTCAAAGATTTTCATCTGAGCAACCTTTAATTAGACTGTTAGTGTTTCTTCCTGTCAGACGCAAGCCAGGTTCAGTAGGGACCAGTAGAAAACTGACCACTGTTGTACTTTGCTGACAGTCCTACCTCCATAGCCATAACTCCACAGCCTTCCATGTATGGGATGAGTTGAGGTTTCAGGTACCAGTCCCGACTTCATTAAAATGATCCTAATTGGGATTGGAGCGCGACAGGATGACTTCCGGAGGACCACCTGTCGCTGCTAGATTGGGCGATGAGGTCGTGAAAGTCAATCCTCGTTCATTGGATGACCCCTTCTTGGTATTGGAGCATGGTGGGATAATTGGCGAAGGACCACCTGTCAACATTGGATAGGGCGTCATATGCGCATGTGCATTTCGGGACTGCAGGAAGTGGTTTAGGCCCACACCGCTTTTGTACCCGAAATGCACCTTGTTCCGCCACGTTGCCTCCCCACAAAACCACGGTTGGGATTTTGGCCCACCCTTAGGATTTTAACGTCCGCACCTTTTGCGGCCCCAAAATGGTCAATGATCGTTGATCTGGATGAGAGTTGAGATCTGGGCTCACCGACTACTTTAGTGCCCTTGCGAAACTTTTATCCGCCTTCCAACTCTGGAGTCCCTCCAACTGTTCTTGGAGATAGCACCACATCTAACCTGTGCAGGGGATATTGATTGTTGCAGACTACACCTGCTCACATGCATTCATGCTACTTTGTGTGATAACACCTGGCTCCACAGGGGATGGCATGCTCCCTATGAGCTGCCAAGAATGCGTAGTTCGAGTGCCTTAGATTTTGGGTTGTGGAGTCGAGATGAAATACACTTTGCTGAAGACAACAAGATGATATATAGACTACTCTACTTACAAAAAGAAAAAAAAACACCTGTTCTCTAGAGGGAGCTTATTTATGTACAATCCTATACTAACTAATTTTTTACAATGTGGTAGGTGAAAGAAAACTTCCACCATAGCCACCCAGACTGTTTGGTGACATAACTCTTCTTTTCACTACAAATGATCCACAAATGGTAAGGGAAGTATGACAACAGAATGAAAACATGCTTTGAAACACTGACAATACCCCCAAATGATGATAAGATGAAAATGTTTGTAGGCTCCAATGCTTCTTGAAAAATCAACTCCATATACAACCCCACAGGGTCATAAAATAAGCGATAAAACCTACTAGGTTGGTAACAGAAATCCTGCTCTGCTTTACAGCTGCTCACATATGGTTGAATGTTTGTGGAAATCATAGGTGAGTGAAAGGATGATGTAGGTTGTTGATCCACTACTCCTTTTCCTTCTCTGATAACATATGTTAGCTGATGGACAAAAATATCAATGGATGGTTGTTTCTCTTTAACATGCTTCATGATGTCTTCTACGGACCCAGGATGGCTCATTTCCACACAATGATTTTCCTTAATGTATAAAGGAAAAGGCTCTATAGTATGGTATTGAAAATCCTTCATATCCACCTCGGAATCTGATTAATAGTTGTCATACATAGGCTGGATGCTTCCTAAGTCAACAAAATGTCATGTAGGGATCTACTCTTCTTCATATGAATACTCATCAAAGATAGGTGAGAGAAAAACTCTTTTATCTTACAAAGAAAAATGAGCAATCTCCTGATTCTTCTCTTCAATTATAGGTGAAAATACATCACGGGAAACCTCTTGAAGGAATAGAGAAGAATCCTCCTCTACAACTATTTCTTATTTTAAATATGAGACATCAGGGGCACGAGGGGAAAAATATAATGAATTTATGGCTATGGAATCATCAACACTATCATAATTCATATCTGGAAGGCCTTCTTCTCGAGAAATATAAAGAGAAACGTTTTCATCCATATTCACAAAATACTTGCTTATATCCTCACTTTCTCTTTCAATTAGATCTTCACCAGACTCATCACACGAGGAACACTCTATTGTCTATTGGATGTGGAATTCAAACTCCTTACAACAGTTATCAAAAATAAGATCAGACGGGTAGATTTTCTTGTAATATGAATTAAAAGCAACATGAAAATCCTTCAAAGAATGGATATTGACAGCAGGAAGAGATTGATACCATTCATGAGAATGTTCTTCTAAATAAAATTTGAACATCTTGATCAAGACATCCTCTTGAACAAAACCATGTTCAAGCATGCATATATGAAAATTGAATAAGTGCTCACTGGTATGGTCATGCGTGCTTCCTCTGAATCTTGGAAGATAATCATCCCATTCAGTTATATCGACACTGGATGTGGAAAACCGACTATATTTGAGAAATCATAGAAAACATACATATGAGCCAAGATAGCTTCCATTGATATGGTTGTCTCGTATCAATGAAGTTTCTAACAAGTTATTCCTTCATGGAGTAGAGTTTCCAAGTGAATGGTGCAGTCTGAATAATGTGTCCAGATTAAGTTTACCATCTAAAACTGGATCTATTCGTTGTCGTTCTCCTAGGGAAGATATCTTCACTTTCGTCCATGACAACAATGCCATTAATTTTAGCATTGAGAGTCACCCTTATATTACAAGAGGATAAGCTGAGTACCCATCAAAATGTTTGGTGTATGTTGGTTTTATGAGTGGAGGTCAAACGGACAAAACTTAGTACAAGAATGATTTGAACACAGAAACTGGACAAGAAATACACAGGGAAGTGAGGTCCTCATTAACTTCAGTCAGTGATTTGAGTTTAAGGGTGAGCATAAGGAATACTTAGTGAAAGAGGTGAACAAGAATGTTATCAACATTCGACCTTCAAGCATCTTGGTGAAGAAAAACTCAGGTTCAAGAGAACTCTTGCACTAAATTTTCAAACACTGAAATATGTCACAACAACATAATAATCAAACCTACATTACCATGCAACTACAACAACTCGAATAGATCCTCCATGCCTGAGCCTTTCATCATAAGGGAAAATAAGATAACAAAGAAGCTGAGTAAAAGTGGTCACAGTAATATTGTCATCAAACCTACATTACAATAGAACCACAACCCTCAATTGGATCCTCCATGACCAAGTGTTCTAGCACATTTTAAACAAAGAGGTGAAAGAAGATAACTTCTATTAATGCGAAAGTCTCAAGTTTGATACATAACCAGAGAACAATTATGGCATAAAAAATTACACAGTAGGGAGCTCTTCTCAACCATTCGACCCTCTTAACAAAATATCAAACTGATCTATTTATACTCAGATCAGTTCACACTTGCTAGGGGTGTGATCTGGCGATGTCGTTCAAAGCTCTGCGTCTGAGCAACCTTATGTTAGACTGTGTGTGTTTCCTCCCGTCAGACACAAACGAGGTTCAATAGGGACCTGCAAAAAACTGACCATTGTTGTACTTTGCTGAAAATCGTGCCTCCATAGTCATAAATCCCGAGCCTTCCATTTATGGGTTGAGTTGAGTTTTTAGCTACTAGTCCCGACTTCATTAACAGGATCCTCATCGAGATTGGATCACGACGGGACGATAGGCAGAGGACCACATTTTGCTGTTGGATTTGGCGTCGGGTTTGTGAAAGTCAATCCTCATACATTGGTTGACCCCTTCTTGGGATTGGAGCGTGGTGGGATGAATGATGGAGGACCACTTGTCATCATTAGATAGGGTGTCATATGCGCATGGAATTTTGGGGCCGTGGGAAGTGGTTTAGTCCCACACCGCTTTTGCACCCAAAAATCACCTTCTTATGCCAGATCACGTCCCAACAAAACCACGGTTCGAATTTCGTCCCACCCTTCATATTTTAATGTTTGCACGTGTTGCGGCCCTGAAATGATCAACGGTCGTCGATTTTAGTGCTAGAAGTTGCTCCTAGACTGCTATGGGGTCAAGCCTAGCACATCTTCAGTTAGTGCAATGATTTTATAAATAAGGATGTGTTTTGGGTTTTGAAACAAGGTGGATCAGGTAAAGTGAAAGAGAAAAGAATAAAGGAATAAGCTAAAATGCAGACAAATGAATCACCATTGGGCATGGAGTCAAGTAAACAATCTGTTAGATTGAAGGCTAGTGAACTTCATATCAGACAAAATACTTATATGATGATGGTTAGAAGAATGGAGAATGTGACAAATAGTAGAACATCCACCAAACAAAGATTCTCTCTGCAAAATGGATTTGACATGTACTTGAACAAAGCACACAAACAACAGGCAAATCACAACAAATATTGTTGCTCAAGAATCTATTGTTTATGGACATTCATTGATTCTCAATAGTTGTAACTCGTTCAAGCAAGAGGGAAAAACCGAATGGAAAATGAGGAAATCACAATCTGATAACACAACTCAGAGGGATGTTCAATGTCAGAAATGAATGCTTAATAAAACTGCCCATAGGCTTACAATGCTCATACACAGGCCTATTAATTAAATTCTTCTTAGGCCTTACCCTCTTGGCTCCCCCCTTTGGTGTAATACAAATTGTTGATTAAATAGGAAAAGTACAAGGCCTATTCTAGGTGTCATTAAAATAATACAACTCATTAAACTATTGACAAAATTATAGGAACAGAAAAAATAGTAATAAAATGAAAATCAAAATATAATTTCAACTAAGTCTCCAAAATCTCATGAACAATCGAAGTTGTTGGTTTAAAGATGGAACTGGTTCCTTGAAATATGGAGTTTTACTACCACATATGTTCTCATTCCTTTGAATGATGATATTACTCATGAAAATGCTCAACTGTGTTTTGAATACCAAGATATTCTCCTATAAATCTTGCAACTGCTTGATTAGTTGCTCGTGTAATATCCTTGGATTGATTGGTCATGTATGTCATTACCACTTGTGTTCTTAATACCAAGATATTCTCCTATAAATCTTGCAACTGCTTGATTAGTTGCTCGTGTAATATCCTTGGATTGATTGGTCATGTATGTCATTACCACTTGTGTTCTTATGCTTTAACTGCTGAGAGATGCCTAAAAAATTGGAATGTTATGCCAATTTCTGCGAGATTTTACTCTCAAACTCTTTCATGGCAGACCTATATGTCTCGAATAGGTAATGTTGTTGAATTTGTCCTCTGCTAGAAAATCTGGGGATGATCCTCATATAACTGATTCTGTGCCACTCATCTTTGATCTATCCTACAATTGCTGAGTTTGTGCCAATACATACTCTGTCATCATTCTGGTTTCTATTTTATAGCTTCTAGCTTGTTACTTTACCCTTTTTGTACTTGGATATACTTCAAATCTGGGAGTTGATCTTGACTGTCACATGTCTTCAAACTACGACCTATGTCCACTTGCTGCTTGAATATGCTCAACAAATATNAATACCAAGATATTCTCCTATAAATCTTGCAACTGCTTGATTAGTTGCTCGTGTAATATCCTTGGATTGATTGGTCATGTATGTCATTACCACTTGTGTTCTTATGCTTTAACTGCTGAGAGATGCCTAAAAAATTGGAATGTTATGCCAATTTCTGCGAGATTTTACTCTCAAACTCTTTCATGGCAGACCTATATGTCTCGAATAGGTAATGTTGTTGAATTTGTCCTCTGCTAGAAAATCTGGGGATGATCCTCATATAACTGATTCTGTGCCACTCATCTTTGATCTATCCTACAATTGCTGAGTTTGTGCCAATACATACTCTGTCATCATTCTGGTTTCTATTTTATAGCTTCTAGCTTGTTACTTTACCCTTTTTGTACTTGGATATACTTCAAATCTGGGAGTTGATCTTGACTGTCACATGTCTTCAAACTACGACCTATGTCCACTTGCTGCTTGAATATGCTCAACAAATATGAATATGCTCAACAAATATTTTGAAGAACTGGAAATCTGGAAATTTATTTGATCCTTTGACTGTTTATTTGCAATTTGCTCTGCCATTTGTTCCAATAATAAATAACCTGAAGATATCATTTCTAAATATAGAACAACAAATTGGCAAGATGGGCAAGATGGAGTTGGAATATAGGCTCTCTTTTTCATTCACCAATGCTTCTTTCATTTTCTGTGAATAAGTCGGATTCTTATGTGCTACAACAACAAAATTGTATGGTTTCTTTTCTCTCGAGAGTTATTCAATAATGCTCAATGTAAAATCTCCATATCCTATCCGAAGGCCAACTAAACTAGCTCTTTTGTTGAATGTCCACAAAATAATCAAATTTTCATGTTTTTTCACCCAGGCCATCCTAAACCCTTTTCTTGAAAATTCAATATATGCTTCGTCTAACACGACCAAGATTAATAAGTGGCGAATCGATAAATGGTATTCATCATTAATAATGTTGCCGCCTGGATTGTTTGGAGAAGCTAAGAAGATGCTTTATTTATCTTGGCGCCTTGTGCCTTATGCCTTAACATATGATGTGCTCTGACATTTGACATGATGCTAGGTCTGTGATTTCCCTTAATGTTTGGTTTGGCACTGAGTTGACTTCAAAACTTGAATGCAGGCTCGACTAATTCAACTCACTATAAACTCTGCATGCACTTGTAACTTTGATTTTCTCTGTGATTGGATGGACACCTCTATGCAATCTTGGCATTTGGCGATCCTGTAGCATTTGGGAGCTCTTTCGATGTTTGAGAATTCAAATCCCAGTTTCATAATGTAGAAAAAGGTTCCACAACCAGACTCAAGAAATGCAAAGAAAAAAACGCTCAAGGTTGTTTTACCAATGCCCATTTCATCTACAAGAATAACATGTCTCCTAAATTCGGGCGATTTGTCAAACTCGTCTTGCTTCTACTGTTATTCATTTGCTAGGCGTTTGAGTGCGGCATAACGAACACATCCACAAATTGATCTATGTACTCGTCAACAAACTCAGCAAGAATCAGTCCCTTTGTTCGTGGCCCACTATCTGTGGCACCTTGTGTTGAAAGACTCGACTGGGCTTGCGTGCTTCTGTTTATGGTATTGTGGACAGGTTTCAACCGGAAGAAATCTTTCACCTTCATGATGAATGCCAATTATAAGAACAGGTGGAAATGATCTCTATTGGCAAGACAAATTGTTCTTCATCCAGGATAATTCCTCCTCATCATGGCTTGGTGTGGTGCTAGTGCGCTGTCTTTGATTTGACTATTGTGATGTGTGGTTTGCTATCAGTGATAATATATGTTGTTTTTTTATGGCAGGTGTGCTTGACACTTTAACCTCGATGCCTGATGGCTTTAATCGAGATCGTCCATGTGGGCCCAATAGTTTTTCTAGAGTAAACATTAGCACTGTAAAAATGCCCAAAACCCAGCTTTGCCTAAAAGACTATAATTATTTTTCACTTGTTCAAAAGAACCCAAGATATAACACCATCTACTCATATAAAAACTGGCCTCCACTGCATAAAAAACATGTTTAAGCAACTCTCCTTTAAAGTTTTAAATTTGAAGTTCTGGGTACTAACAATTTTCGGTGCTACAGGAACAACCCCATTCTTGCAACAAGGAGAAAATCAAATATTTAGTATCTGGATACTAACAGTCGATATGGATGGGCGCTGAGATCTGGGTGCGTCAGCTACTTTAGCGCCCCTGCCAAACTTTTATTTGTCTGCCAACTCCGGAGTCCCTCCAACTACACTTCGAGGTAGTTCCACATCTAACCTATGAAGAGGATCACAATTGATGCAGACTACACCTCCTCCCCTGCGTTCATGCTTCTTTGTGTGATAACAATGCCAACCTCTAACATTTCTTCAACCATATGCTCAATTTCACTCTTCTGGGCATAAGGGTATATGTAAGGCCTGATGTTAGGAGGAACAATCCTAGGAATCAAGGGTGAATTGCATGATCATGATTTCGAGTGGGTGGAATACCTTCAAATACTTTGGAATGTTTATCAATGATCCCTTGGAGATATAGGGGAATAGATGGCTTAGATGTTTGAACATCTAGTGAGGATAGTTTTACAATTACACCATGATGCCCCTTTTTCAATAATGTTTTCATCCCATTAGATCTTATCACCTTATTAGGTTTCCTTGTGATACACCTTAACTCAATTTATTTTCCTTCCAATGAAAATTTCATGAAAAGTTCTTGAAAATTAAAATACATTGTTCCCAATGATTGTAACCATTGGACTCCTAGTACGACATCAACACCACCCATGGGTATAGAAATCATTGGAATCCCCCATAGTAAGATTGATCTTATGGAAATTTCTTGTGCAATTGATAGTTCCTCCATCTACAATCATTACTTGAAACTCTGGCGCTGGATATATAAATCAATTGAAAGATTTGGCTAATTTATAGTGAATGAAATTATGAGTACTACCAGAATCAATTAGGACTATTACCTTATTATTTTTTATATATCCATCGATATTGATGGTTTGAGGAGTGTCAATTCCATCCAATGCATTACATGATATCATGGGAGTCAACTCTTCAGATGAAATCTCTTCTACGTTTTCATCTTGATATGGTTCTTCTTCTTCTTCTTCTTCCTCTTCACAATATATGTAGAATATTTTTTTCTCAGCACATTTATGTCCCTTACTGTACTTGTTTTCACAATTAAAGAATACAAGTTTTTCTTTTATTTCCTCCAATTATTGAGGTGTCAACCTTGTAGGTTGAGGTGTTTTAGAGGAAGGAACATTATTCTCTTGATATATGTTAGGAGTGGTCCTTCTAGTAGCCATAGCCATATTTTACTTTCAACATTTATTGCCACCATGAATGCATTCTCCAATGATTTGGGTTCCCAAAGGAGAACCTCATGTTGAATACTATCCTTTAAAGTTCCTATGAATACGTCAATGAGGTGATAATATATGTTACCTTTATATTCAATCTTTGGAAGTTCTCAATGTGCTCCGCAACTGAACCCTTTTGCTTGAGATTTATCAATTGGCTAAAGACAATATTTCTCCTTGTATCCTCATAGTGTGTTGTCATTTCTTCCGTGAAAATTTTCCAAGTGACAAGTGATTTGTGAGAGCAAAGCCATCTATACCACACAAATTGATTGGGTACTAAATATAAAGAAGCAATTAGTACCTTTTGTGTATGTGGCACATCATGTAGTTCAAATAAATGCTCCATCTGAAGTATCCATGTGATTGGATCCTTTCCATAAAATTTCTTCATATTGATCTTAGGAAAGCGGTTGGTATTCAACCCAAAGTTGGAGTTTCTCTAGTATTGATTCATCTTCCTTGTGTGCTCATCATGAATTTCATGTGATACATTTTCACTTTAAGGTTGCCTCTCTATTAGGAAATGTTTCAATCCTTCCATGATCTCCCTTTTTAAACCATCCATCTCAGTATCCATTATTCCCTCCAACTTAGCTTCAGTTGAATCCATCATCCCTTGTAGTTCATCTTTTGTTACTGTCTTCTTTTGTAAATCATTTATGTCCTTGCACATTTTTTCACATTATCAAGAGTCCAAGTAGGAATTTCTGGAGGCTTATTTGGTGTATAATTTCCTTTTTTGGTGGCATGTTGGCCAAGTATCAATTTTAAATCTTAATTTCGAGGTGGTTCTTCTAGACCATCTTTCTTCTATTGTATCTCCAAAATTTTGGAACGTATCTGTATGAAAATTTATTTTTTTAGTTATATGATACATATTCTTTGCAATGCCACAGGTTTGATCAAAATTTTATGTGCCAAGTGGAAGTTATGGTAACTTTCCCACACCTTGTTGATTTTTGGCCCTTCCATGAGAGCGTACTTGTAAAGCATTCCAAAAGAACAATATCCGATATTTTATTCCGAAAATTGTATGAGATATATTATAGGTTGTCCAATGTCCAATGCAACTAGTCTCACTTAATTTGGATACTCATTGAAGAAGATATCACTATTTTACATAGAACACCTATTTGAGACTAGTGAATATGAATAGTGAGATACCCTATCTTACACATGGTGTATATACAAAATTAGGATGATACAGATGCTGAAATTTTTATCAAAGATACCTCGATAATTTCTGTGAATAGCCCCTATGTTTTAGGGTCTAAAACATTACAAACAAATTTTATATCGAACATTCCGCGATGAATAAATTCAGGATTATTCGAGAACCCTATTTTTCTGAAAGTGTAAGGCCTCAAGAGTGGAAATTTGAACCCCACGTACCTTGATCCATCTAATAAATATCCTCCAAGGGGTTCCTTCTGAAACATCTTATAAAACAAGTTATAGAGAGAATTCCAAGGTGTCTTAGATGCAACAACAAAACCCCAAGACCTTGAGCTCTCATACCAAATGTTAAGAACCAAATATAAAAATAGCATAAAAAAACCTCGGAATAACTACTCAATGCCTTGAAAAAGAGAGAATTTCATATGATAAGCCTCTTCGATGGGGAAAACTCCTTATACACCATATAAATTTCCAAATACCACATGATTCCAAATGGAAATGTATCCTTGATATATATAGGAGACTAGAAGGTACAATTACAACTAATGAAACCAAGACGACATAAATAAAATAACATTACTAATGTAATATGCCCCAATTCATGAGTAATGTGTCACTATTTAGAGCTTAACTTCACATCTTTGTTTTTTACAATTTGTTGAAATTTTTTGCAAGATTATTAGTAAGAGTTTTTTAAATTTATAACATGCCACATGTAATGTCTCCATTATCACCCATTTTTTTAAAATCTTATTAATTTTCATTCTTATAATCACTTAATTAACATTTTTATTCAAATCGTTGATTCAAAAGTTAATCCAAAAACTCTTTACTACCCATTAATGCAGGTCATGTGATTACCATGATAAGTTGAAGACTCCTTCATCAAGTTTCACCTAGGGCCATCACTACTATCACGATGGTCGCCACCATTATTATTTTCACACGCAAATACTTAGCATTCTATTGTGTATTTAAATATCTTATGGTTTACAATTGTAATTAGTGTAGACTCGTAAGGTACTAGTTTGATATCTCCTTTAAGTATAGAATGGATATTGCATGGATCAATTAAATCACATTTCAAATAGCTAAAAAATAAATTCATT
>SNQJ01S0001097.1:326863-356015 GCA_010110895.2 Picea sitchensis
TTAGAAATCTTTGATGGTGATGATGATGCTTGCTAAGTTGCCCCCAAAGTCATTGAGGAAGACCACAAACCCTTCTCCTTCCTTCTCCTCACACAATGATTTAGAAATGACTCAAAAAAAATGAAAAATCGCCCTTATACGCGTGGGTTTAAGTCGCCCAGCGACTTTTACAGTCGACTCGCGACTTTTTAGGTAAAAGTCGCCGACTTTTTCCTGGGTAAAAGTCGGCAGGGGGAAAAAGTCGCGACTTTTTCAATAAGTCGCGAAAAATCGCCAACTTTTACAACAGTGGTTTCTATAGGTGTGCTCGTCATAATCGACAACATCTTGTTGTATAGATTTTCCCTCTCAAATAATGTCTTTGACTTCAAATCAAAGTTTAATATTGGATATTCGAGGGACAATATAAATCTTTTTTTTAAAAGATTTATATTATTGTGTTATAGTATACTCTTCTACTATTATGAAGACATATTTTTTTATGTTTTGCATATGCATCTTTAGATAAAATCTCTGTGCTAGAGACTAGGGTTTCATTTATTTATTTATTTTTGTTTACAAAAATCTTTTGTCTTATATATAATAAAATAATTTAATAAAACAATATATTTTCACACAAAAAGCTTTACTTCTAGTCCATACATTAAAATAAGAAGATTCATAGTTCTAAACACTATCATGACAGGATAACTCTCGTCTTGCTTGATATCAACTACTTTCTTTATTTTATTTTGGTACTACTACATCAAAAATCATATTTACCTATTATGAAAAAGGATATATATGTTTGTATTCAAGCATCTTTATTTCAATATAATTTCCTTGCGAATGAGAAAAAAAAATATTTCTTGACTATTCTCTGATTATGTCATGAATAAATTTTATTAATAAACAAAACAATCCATTTCACATAACTCATTATTTAATATCTAGCTATAGTATTTTCTACACTTTTTTTCATGGATAATATTTATCTTGTGGTTTTTATCTCTTTTCACTCTCCCATGAAATAATGAATTACTATTTTGTAACTGAATTTTCTCATCAATCTGTCTCAAGTAAAATAAAATAAATTTAAAATAATATTTACACAAATATTTTTCATCATCCAATGTTTATGATGGTATAATTTTAGCTTAGATATTTTCTCGACACAACAACTCAAATTTAAAACTATTCAAATGTTTTAAATGGAGGTATGTTACATCCTTCATGTTTTAAATGGAGGTATGTTACATCCTTCCCCCCTTGAACTGAACACCAACCTCGGTGTTCCCATGTGAGTGTCCCATCTCTGGAACATAAATGGATAAGATTTCCTCATAACATTTTACATTCCCCAAGTGGTCTCCTTAGGAATAAAGTGCCTCCATTGAACTTTAACCTGAGTGATGGATGTGTTCCACAATAGAGTTTCCTTCTTACCAAGAATGCGTAGCGGTTTCCCCGGGAACTCACCTTCTGGTTCCACCTAGATCAAATTTCAATAAACATTATGAGTTACATCATGCACATATTTATTTATCAATGAAACATGAAATACATTTTGTACATTCAAATTAGCTAGTAGTGCAAGATGGTAGGTTATTGGTCCTAATTTGTGATCCAGGTGGATACCGGTGGCCACCCACCTTTTCCAACTGGCTCAAAATAGTTTTCTGGCAATTTTGATAATTTACTATTTTTAGCAGTTTTTAACTTATGGGCCATTTTGAGGGATTAAATGAAGGTTTTTTGGGATCTAGGTTCTCAATCATAACCAAAGGCTTTGATTGAGCCCCTAAAATGAATCTCCTCGACAATACCTTTCCAACGAGATATTGTGCACCCCAAATGGAGATCGTATCCCAAAGTTACACCCTCGAGAAGTTGATACACCAAACTACCCAAAATGAGGTTCACAAAATCGTTGGCTTTTCATCTTCCAGGGTTAGATTTTTGGATTTTAATTTTGATAAAAGGACTTTGAAGCCTCATTGTAAAATAATATTCTTGCGAATGCGAGTAGCTGTCAAATCTCTTCTCAGAGATAAGAAGCCACCATTCTAGCGAGTCTTTCACTCTGTATTTTTACATTCTTTGTACATTTAGACTCATTGATAGAAAATTGTGTATTTATATACCTCTGTGTTTATGGTTGCATCTATGATACATTTATATTCTTTATTGGATATCCGAGATATCTCTGTACATTTATTATATCTCCGCTCTCATTTCGTGCCAAAAATAATCTGAATCAGTGGTATGAGAGCAGACTGCTCTCTATCGCTTTTCAGTGCATTTCCCTAACGCGTTCTGAGTATACCAAGTCGGGACTCAAGCTTGTCTGTCTTGAGGGCAATCGTTCTCGCACACCCAAAAAACCCTCAATGGTTGAATAAAAGAAAAATGACAAAGAAGACAATTCTATCAATATGTTGCTTGAGGAAGCTCTCACATGACAAAGAGACTAAATGATGGATAATTTTTCCCACATCCTTCAACGCCTTCTGATAGCATAAGACACATATTCATCAACCAACCACTTTGGAGGCACCTTTCTTTTGAAGGTACAGGTCAATTTTGATATTCCTATATTTGAAGGTTAGATAGATGAAGATGCCCTAGACAAATGGTTAAATCTGTTAGAAGGTTATTTCTTTGTTCACAATTTTTCCAACAAAGAAAATATCATGTTCGCACTGCTTAAGTCTCTTCCCCGTGTAAAGAATTGGTGGGAAACTTACTGGGAGAAAAGTTCCATAGAGGAGACTGGAATATATGGGGTCGAACCCGCTTGAGATTTTTTTGTGAATGCAATCAAGAAAAAATATTACCCTGTTGGAAACTATGAGGATACATGAGATGGACCACACTATGGTAAGAGAGGGTCCAAGAAGTGTCAAAGTTAACCAATACCTTCCATACCTTACACACCAAGCTAGGTATCAAAGACTCTGAGCGACATTTGGTTCTGAAATATCGTGGCGCTTTACACACATACATCCGAAATGAAATGGATTTTTTGGATATCTCATCACTCGGTGTTGCGTATCGATATGTTATTAAAATCCAACAG
This sequence comes from Picea sitchensis, assembly GCA_010110895.2. Lineage (NCBI taxonomy): Eukaryota > Viridiplantae > Streptophyta > Pinopsida > Pinales > Pinaceae > Picea > Picea sitchensis. The sequence continues at coordinate 329,922 of SNQJ01S0001097.1, forward strand.
AAATTGAGGCACCAGAAAAAATGAGAGTTTGGATATGAAAATACACAACAACCAAAGTATGAGAAAGATAAACCTAACAAACAACTTCCTGAAAACCAGTCTAAGACATAGGAAAAGAAAGGTCACGGGAAGACGAAGAAGGACACCGAAAAATGGTTTCATTTCCACAAAATCCCCTGGCACAACACCAATGAATGTCGCTCAAAACAATCATTGGTGGCTGAGATCAAAGACAAGGAGCCGAACCCTGATTCATAATCTGATTCTGAAAATAATGGTAAAAGATAGATCATAGACACAGACCCCACTTCTATTGTCCTGACTGCAACAATTCAACCAGAAGAACCAACAAATCCTGAAGAGGGGGAGTGCATTTTTTATTCACAGATGTGGGTGAAAGGGACCCCGCCACATTTTGTTTTTGATAATGGAATCTAGAAGAACCTCGTCTCAACAGAGGTTTTCAAAGAAATTGGATTGTCGACAACACCACACCCGCAGCCATACAACATCGGGTGGCTTCACCAGGGATGAGATCTTCATGTCAACCAAAAGTGTCGATTGTTATATGAAATCCATCCCTTCAAGGATGAGGTATTATCTGATGTTGCCCCACTGGATGTCTCTGATGTTCTCTTGGGCCAACCATATATGTGGAAGTGCCATGTTATTTATGAGTCTGGACCCCGTAGTTTCATTGTTACTTTGGGGGGTCATCTCTATAGAATACCATAGGTAATTTCGACTATTTTCTCACCTAAAGAGTGTCGCACGGTAGTATCTCATACTACAAATGCCAGCTTCTTCACAGTCTGTTCAAATAATGAAGAGAAGAACACCACTGCAGCCTCAGTCCAAACACCTTCTATCTGAAAGAAGAAGGTCGAAAAGATTGTAGGAAAGTGTAAATATTCCTTCTGCACACAGGAATCTCATGTATCCAGACTGGTTAAAAAGGTCCAACCCTTCAAGCCACATGTTTTTGACAACCTTCAACAAGATAAGCAACACAACTTCTCTAACAAGGCAAGCAACTCATCAAGATGTAGATTCAAAAAACGGTTTTCCCTCTCCCCCAGGAACTCAACACAATGGAGACCATAGATTCCTAAGGATGGAGGATTGATCTAGGTGGATATCAGTGGCTACCGACATTTTCTAATTGGCTGAAAATAATTTTCTCGCAATTTTGGTAATTTACGAGTTTTAGTTGTTTTTAACTTTTGGGGCCATTTTTAGGGCTTAAATCAAGGTTTTCAATTATAGATGAAGTATCTAATTGAGCCGTCAAAATTAATCTCCTCAATGATACCTTTCCATCGAGCTCTCGTGTGCCCCAAAGAGATACCGTATTCCAAAGTTACGCCCATGGGAAGTTGATACACCAAACTACCCAAAATGGGGTCCACAAAACCGTTGGTTTTTCATCTTTTGGGGTTAGGGTTTTTTTATTTATTTATTATAAAAAAGCGTTTGGAGTCTCATTGTAAAATAATATTCTTGTGAATGTGAATAACCATCACATATATTCTAAGAGATAATATAGTACCATTCTAGCGAGTCTTTCACTCAGTATTTTTACAGTCTTTGTACATTTTTTCTCATTAATAGAAAATTGTGTATTACTCTATCTTTGTGTTTATGGTTGCATATTTGGTACATTTCTATTATATTATTGGATATATGAGATATCTATGTACATTTATTTATTATATCTCCTCTCTCATTTCATGCCAAAAATAATTCAGATCACATTGGCAAGCACTTCAAAAGGCCCACAATACCGCGGTGATAACTTGGAATTTTTCCCAAGTTTACATGAAATGTTTCTGGGTTTTAATTTTAAGTAAACATGGTCGCCAAAAATGAATTATGTATGTGTCCTTTTTAAATATACATACCTCTTATGCCTATCTTGTGCACTTTTCAAGTTCTATTTTTTTTTTGAACAATTGTTTCCATTTCCTTTTGTATGTATGGTCCTAAAATGATTTTGTCAATTGGGTTGTCCCAACTCACAGGATTTCAACACCTTATACCATACAAAAATTCGAAAGGACTCATTTTTAAAGAATATTGATAACCATTATTGTATACAAACTCAACCAAATGAAGATATTCTTCCCACTTTACTGGGAAATCCATTGCATACATCTGTAACATGTCCTCGACAATGCATTTAGTCCTATCAATCTAACCATCATCAGTACGAGGATAATATGTTGTTCTAAAATGCAATTCAGTATCCAAACCTTGGAATAAGGTTTTCTAGAAGCTGGAGGTAAACTTGGTATCCCTGTCTGAGATGATAGTTTTGGGTAAACCATGCACTCTGAAAATCTCTTTCATGAAAATTTATGCAATATGTATAGTCTTGTGAGTATATTTTACCATAATAAAGTGTGAAAATTTCATAAGTTTGTCCTTTACCACAATTATAGAGTCATTATCCTTCCTTGTTATATGTATTCCTATGATTAAATCCATACAAATTACTTCCCAGTTCCATTCTCGTATGAGTGTGGGCTGCAATAATCTAGCTGTGTGGTGATGCTCATCTTTAACTTGTTGGCACTCTAGACACCTAGCAAGGTATTCAACAACCTTTGTTTTCATTCCAGGCAAAAAATATTCTTTCTTGAAATTTGTTATTGTCTTTTGATAACTTGGATGACCTGAATATGTTTTCTTATGTATTTCCATTAGTATTAGATTCTTCAATTCTTTTTTCTTTGGAACATAAATTCTTTTTTATACATGACTAAACCTTCCTGACTGCAACTAAACTTTGAATCTTCCACAACTGAGTTATTATTTTGACATTTTTCTTGAGTTTTCCTGTAATCCTCATATTTTCCTGTCGCTATAATTTTTTTTTTTTTCACATTAGATCGCACATTTCTATTGAAAAATGCATTAAATTTTCTATTAAGTGCATCTTCTACTTTATTTTCCTTTCCCTTAATTCATTTTGTTTCAAAATCATATTCGCTTAGGAAATATAAGAAATTTAGTTTCCTTGCATTGATGTTTGGTTGTTCAAGGAAATACTTAAGACGAGTGTTTTCATTTTTTAACAAAAACCTTCTACCTAATAGGTAATGTCATCACATCTTCAAAGCATGCAAAATATAAGTTAGTTCCAGGTCATGAGTTGCATAGCTGTATTCATGAGGTTTTAATTTCTGTAACTCATAATAAACTACATAATCATCTTCTAACAACACACCTCCCAAACCTTCTAATGAATCATATGTGCAGACCACAAAGTACTTATGTGGATTTGCTATCTTTAGAATGGGGGTTGTCATTAGTAATTGTTTTAACATTTTGAAACTCTCTTGACACTTATCAGTCCATTTGAATCTGATTCATTTTTTCACTTCAATTGGATCATTTGAGTGGAGTCTTGTTGCCACATTGGTTCCATCACCATGAAGCATTGGGATCATAATTGATAATGAAAATTGTCCTTGGGATTATCACCAGAGTGACACATTACTGATGATTTTAGTCATTTAACTCATGACTGAGAGGCTAGTTGACTTATACTAGGTGGCAGTTAAATCTTGTAATTGTCGGTGGGTGTCCAGATCACTCTATACCACCACTATAGTCCATTATCTCATGAATTATGGTGCATTAGTTTATCTATGCAGTGAATATCTATTGTATTGTATCATTCCTTCACAAAGTTAATACAATTATTTGATTCTCTCTCTCTCGTTTCATTCTTTTCTCATTTTTCTGCAAACTGTGTATGTCCTTTGCTAGCTAGATCTTTTTTTTACAGGTTCATCCACATTTACATGGTATCATAGCCGATGGATTGCTGGGAAAAAGAAGCACCAAAATATTTTTGCAGGTATCAAAGATTAAATACAACAATAAAACGGAATATCCAAAAGAAATAATCCTTACACCGTACAATTTCTTTGCATGGAAGAACAAGATGGAATTGTATCTTCGAAGTAGAGGATTATGTAGGTTAACCATGGCCATAGAGACCAAATCTACATCATCCATAGAAAAATCCAAGTATCTGAATCAGATGGATGAAGTGTATGTAACTATTTGCAATTTCATTTCTCCTACAATTATGTTTCACATATTCTCCTGTTAAACCCCCAATTATGTCTGGACCACCATGGAAGGAATTTTTTGCAAAGAGGATGAGATGAGGGGACATATTCTCGAGGTGTAATTTCTCACTTTGGATCCAAAAACATTTGAAAATCTCCAAGATTTTTTTTACCAAATATAAGGATTTGTTGTCGCAACTCAAGGCTTGCGGGGTTGATAAATCTATGGTGGAGAAACAAATGGTTCTTACCATCCTTTCCAAACCTGGTTTGGAATACTCATTTTTTGTATCCACATTTCATTCAATTAGAATCTCCTCTAGAGACACGTAGTCCATGACCTCTCTTGAGGTTGTTATCGAGTCTTTGACGCAAGAGCATAACAAGATCATCAACATGGGAAAAATAAATGTCTCAAAAGCACATGCACTTGCTATGAAAGATTATAGAAGTCAACAAAATCAGAAATATAAAACCAAAGACAAAGGGAAGGCACAAGAAAATCCAAAGAAGGAAGGGTACTCAAAACCCTTCAACGATTCCTCTAGATCCAACGGTGGAAAGGGAAAAAAAGGGTAAAAATTCACTTACTGTCAACGACGATTCCATCTAGAATCTACATGCATGTAGAAGAATGTAGATCAAATAGCACAAATAGTTCAGAAAAATAACCTTGGAGATCGCATCCCTGAGGGTGCCAAGAAGAAGAAGCCAAAATATCAAAACCCCAAGAAAGGTAATTATAGACATGCTTTGATTTCCATTAACTTATCTCCCAATGCTTGGATTGTAGATTCAGGTGCATCACACCACATAAAATTCACAAAGGAAATCTAGTCTTCATTGGGTGCATGAAAATGACCTGCTATTCTGATGGGGAACAACTCTCTAGTCGAAGTCAATGACAAAGGGAGAGTTGAACACACAAATGAGAGCTTCGAGAATGTGCTACATGTTCCCAAACTCTCTGTCAATATTCTCTTTATGTATCAGATGACAAACTCCAGAACCAAAAAGACAGTAGTATTCACAGATGATGTTGTGGATATCTATGACATGCAAACCAATTCCAAATTTTCTACTGGTGATCAGTGTTGACGCTTGAATCTATGAGGACCGAAATGGAAACCTCATGAGGACATTAGTCCCCCTTCGTTTTCATAGAGATGGTTCTCCTCTTTGGCTAAAAGATATATATTTTAATATATTGGAGTAGGGAGAGTGCTAGACAACAAACCCCAAATGTTTATTTCTTGTATTTAAAATGAAAATGGTTCTTCAATAACCCGATATCATCTTTATGTGCAACAAAATTATTTTTACAATATGAAAATATTGAAGGAGGGCATCAACATTAGAACTAAATTGTGATCAACATCACACACAATATTCTTAATAATATATAAATACACCCATGTCTTCTTCATGAAAAATAGGAGAGAATAATTTGATCATCTCAAAGAATTTTAAAAGAGTATTGATATCAAGATCAAAAGAGAATTTGATAGGTCAACCTGAAATATCTCATACTTAAGACTCAAATTTACAAGATACAGTCAAGATCAACCCCGAAGCAATTCTTTGTGGAGTTTTATTCATGAAATATGTTCTTCATTAAAAAATATTTGACAACCATGTATGTGGTTGCAAATATTCCATGATCATGTACGAAAAGATCTTAGAAGAATATAAGAAAAACACTCAACAACTCAGCCTTGTGCCCAACTCTGAGATTCAAGCATAACTCTATGAGAAGTGGTGTAGAATAATAAAAAGAACAGAGAAGATGGATATTTCTTTCTTTTGATCAGAATCTTGATTGTGCATCCATGGTTGTACCTTCTTCTTCCTCTGATCTTTTTCCCTTCCCCTCCCACAATACTAATTCTTGGACCTCTTGATTAAGCCTCTATTTGTAAATGTGTTGAACCTGCATATAATATATCTAGCTATAAAATACCACACACATTTGGAGAGAGAAAATGAGAAATAACAAGAAAGAGATAAAGAATGGAAGAATTCTCATTAACTGTTTTAATAATGAATAATTTGCACATGATATACTATGTATAACTCAACCAATTCACAATGGAGGTGAATCCAATGCACCATAATGGTGGTATAGAGTTATCTAGACACACACCTGAAATTACAATAGTGAATTTACACCTATTCTAGTGTCTCGGAAAGTTACGAGAGTGAACTTCCACCTAGCTGAGTTAACTAGTCTACTAGTCTTGAGTTAACTAATCGAAACATAGTGAAGTGAGGAGGAGCTCAGGGAATCATGGGTAATTTTCTAGTGTGGTGATGATACCAAGGATAATGTCCATTAGCTAGTGATGATCCCAATGTTTTATGGTGACAAAACTAATGCATCATCTAGACTCCACTCAACTAGTCAAACTAAAGTGAAAACTGAAGAGAATATTCTCGTAGAAGAATATTCTCCCTAAGATTTAGGAGACTGGTTAAAGACTAATAAACATAGGAAAAACATTAGGAAAAATAAATCCTAGGTGTGTGTGAAGTAACTCCAACACTCTTCTTTTTTTAAGAAGAGATTTTCTAACTACTTGAGTACTTAGCGTTTATCCCTTTTAGAAATTACCATACAAGTTTCATTTTGAAGCATTTACTTTAATTAATTCCTCATTTATTTCTCATTAATGAACTCACATAATTAATATAAGTATATTTAAAATGGTCCCTCTCATTTTTAAATAAAATTTTTAATTAAACTTTTATTTGTTTTAAATTTAATTAATTTTCCATTAAAAGAAGACGATTGTAATTTAGTTTTCTCGAAGTGAAAAACAATGTTTTATCCCTATAAACCACTTCCTATGTTATCTTCATTGTCTCATATTTCCAATGATATAAATTTTGCACAAATACATCTCCCGGATCTTAAGATATGATCTCGTGAAGTTGAGTTGTCATACAGGCCCATTAAAAATGCTTACTGGTATTTTAATTTCCGAAAAAAATGTGTCAATTTTAAGCACTTTAAAATTGAACCACCATATTTTATGTCTAACTATATTTTCAATAGTTTAATTTTTTTTCGATTCTGACCACCAGAGATAAAGTTATGGCCTCCACAAGATCAACACTCAGCCATTGTCGATCAAAATTGATGGGAAAATGTGGGTCCTTGGATGAATTTTGAGTTTCCCTTCATAAAATTCAAGTTTTTGGTTTAAATTCTATCTCACATGCATTGTAATATTATATTATTCATGATATATAATACTAATTGTTTGATACACTTAGCAAGAAACACGAGAAGATAATAAATTATGGAGCTTGGAGGATTCAACCCTTGGAAAATTGTCGAATAAAACAATATTTTTTTGGAATCCTGTCATTTTCCACCTCGTTCCATGTCATCAATGAGTCACACCCACATGTCAACACAGGAATGGTCCACATCATTGCAACATGTCATATTCTCATTCATTGGTTTTCATGCCTTGGAATATCTTTGAGAATTTGGCTAAGTATGTGAGATGGGACAAGAAGAGATGAGGGAGAGGCGGGTTGAAGGTTTTACAGGTTCGTGGGGGTGAGGGGATGGAGGTGACTGAAGTTAACCATGAAAGGTTTTTGACCCCTCCAACCCACCAACCCGCAGTTGGATGAGTGATCCAAATAAATTAAGTATAGAAGGGAAGTCGGTTGGACGAGAGCGAGTTTAAATTTGAAACTTTTTATGAACCCCACCAACCCGGGGTTCTGGATGATCAAAAATATTTTATATTTGGAAATGTGGTCAGTTGGACTTGCATGTAGAAGGGATAAAATAATTTAGGGGCTCTACACCCATGACAAATCTGATGGTCCAAAATGTAGATCACTAAATTTTGGGTGCAAAGTGGAGATCAAGAAACTTCGATGATAAGGGCTTGAACCCGCGAACCTGTGAATTTAAAAAGATGGTTAAGTGTAGTGTAGCAGTGGACTCATGACATGGGAAAGTGGATGGATATGAAGGTCCATCAACCCACCAACCTGGGAACCCGATGAGGAGATGAAGGAAGAGTCCAAAAAACGTGTAAGTGTAGAGACTAGTGGAGCATATGGATAAGAGTGGTGAAAAGAGAAAAATGGTTAAGTGTGTATATGGAAAGTGAGGGACATAAGTGATGATATTACTTCACAATAGAAAATCGAGAGGAGAAAATTATACTTAGAAAATTTATGCATAATCTTTCCTTTGGACCTTTAGACCATATCTTGAATAACTTAGGCATGTAGAAAGGAATTTATAATCCGAAAAGTGCATGACGAAGCCAAGACTGAGGGATGCAGAGTGAAATTATAAAAGTTCAAAAAATTTCTTCTTTTTGTATCAAGGCTTTTATGAATCCAATAGAGGAAAAATATAGCTGACCAAATTTTGGTCAACAACTAGCTCCAAATGTGGGACATTGACCCCATGTGGGTTACTGAGAACACCATAATATCAAGACCCACTGCCTTCTCCATTGGGCTATGGAGTCATATTCAAAATGAATTCTTATAATTCTTCTTCTTCCATGTAGTTATCTTCAAAATTCAATACAAATACTACCTTATTATGCAAAACTGAACTTAAGAAACAAATTATATACATACATTATCTACCTACCCTAACTTACTTGAATGAAAGGGCAACCTTAGGTATAGGAAGATTTACAATGGAGCTATTCGAGCATCCATTTGAATTGTGAAATGGGCTCCAACATTAAGAAAAACATTGGGTTTTCCACCAATAAATTAGGAGCATGAAAATCATGAGCATGCAAAAAATGTACCACGATGGGATTGAGCAATGTGTGCATAAGACTTGTTTGCATTAGTGGGATGAAAATACTTTTGAGCCAATGTTCAATATAATATACTCTTGGCTTCCACAGAATGTTGATGTCTTCAATCAAATGATAAATTTATTTATTGAAAACATTCTCTTTTTCTTGTTTTTCCACATTCAAGATTATTTTTTCATTGGCGATGTCTTGGCAATGTTCTTCTTCTATGCAATGGCTATCTTCTTTGTTCTCAAAATTGTTTACTTCCACCAATTATTTTTGGATGAATTATTCTTTCATATTTGGTGGAGACTCTTTAATTTATTCCTCATATCGAGTATATGAGATGTTGATATCCTTTTCTTTGTCTTTGAAATTATTTTCTTCATTCTCAGCAACAAAATTTGATTTAGAAAAGTGTTGTAGTGTTTCATGATATTATCTTTATGAATGATTCATTTAATATTTTTGTGTCCATGTGGGAGAGGGTGGGTGGGAAGCAATATTTGAAACATCTAAAAAAACATATGAATGCACCTTTGGGATCAACGTTTCTGCAAATGAATCTTCTAACACATCCCAACTAGTAATGGAGTTAGACATTAATGAACCATACCATTCAAGAGCATCCTCTCATAGAGTTTGTAGGAATAATATACATGTAACATTGTCATCTGTGAGGTTAAAATCATTACATGTACCTTTAAAATTAATCAAGTGTTTCTTTGCATGTTTTAAAGCATCCCCAAAGAATGTAGAAAAAATTCAATAAGAATATTGGGCATTTGAAAGTCTTTTCTGGTAGATTTAAAAAGGTATTATGAAATTGCCTCATTCTTTGAGTATTTATCCCTTTTGATGAGTCTTGAAAATCCATTGATGGGATTGATAAATAATATAAAGAAGCATTATGACATTAATGAAACCCTTTATTTTGAATTTTTTCAATGAGTTCATTCTCCCATATCTTTGGTGCTTCTTGATTCTTTTTGAAATTACAAAAAGGTGATCCATGCTTAAAATAAGAAAAATGTTTATTGAATCTTCTTCTCGAAACTTTGAGCCATGGAGATTTATGGTTCCTCAAATATCTTGAAAATAAATCGTTACCCAGCATGGTCACCAAAAATGTTGATGGTTGATGCTTGAATCCGTTAGGACCAAAACAACAACCTCATGAGGACATTAGTCTGCCTTCGTTTTTAGAGAGGTGGTTCTCCTCTTTCTCTAAAAGATATATGTTTGGATATCTTGGAGTAGGGAGAATGCTAGGAAAAAAACCTCAAATCTTTCTTTCTTGGATTTAAAATGAAAATGGTTCTTCAATAACCCAATATCAACTTTATGTGTAGAAATAGTCTTTTTACAATAATAAAATATTGAAGGAGGGATTCAACATTGGAATTAAATTGTGATCAACATCACACACAATCTTCTTAATCATATATAAATACATCCATGTCTTCTTCATGAAAAATAGTAGAGAATAATTTGATCATCTCAAACAATTTTAAAAGAGTAATTCTATCAACATAAAAAGAGAATTTGATAGGTCAACCTCAAATATATCATACTTAAAACTCAAGGTTGCAAGATACAATCAATATCGACCCTGAAACAATTATTTCTGGAGTTTTATTCATGAAATATGTTCTTCATTACTAAATAGTTGAAAGCCATGTATGTTTCTGAAAATAATCCATGATAATATAAGAAAAGATATTAGAAGAATACAAGAAAAAAACTCAACTCATCATTGTTCCTAACTCTGAGATTCAAACATAAACTTATGAGAAGTGATGGAGAAGAATACAAAGAATGGAGAACATGGAGATTTATTTCTTTTTATTAGAAGATTGATTTTGTATCCATGGTTGTACCTTCTTCTTCCTATGATCTCTCTCCCTTCCATCTCACAATACTGATTCTTGAACCTTGTTAAGAACCAAACATCAATATAGCATATAAAAACCTTAGGAAAAGTACTCAACGCCTTGAAAAAGAGACAATTTCAGATAATAAGCCTCTTCGAGGGGGCAACCTACTTTTACCCCACTTAAATGTTCAAGTACAAGATGATTCAAAATGAAAATGTATCCTTGGTATATATAGGAGACTAGGAGGTATAATTACAAATAATGGCCTAACATGGTTGTACCTTCTTCTTCCTATGATCTCTCTCCCTTCCATCTCACAATACTGATTCTTGAACCTTGTTAAGAAACTTCAACATCAATATAGCATATAAACCTAGGAAAAGTACTCAACGCTTCGAAAAAGAGATTACCGTATAATAAGCTTCCTGAGGGCAACCTCCTTTTACCCCATTTCAATGTTCAAGTACAAGATGATTCAAAATGAAAAATGTATCCTTGGTATATATAGGAAGACTAGGAGGTATAATTTGCCACGGCCTAAAGCCGCACATAATTAAAATAACATTACTAATCTAAATTACAACTAATGGCCTAAAGCCGACATAAATAAAATAGCATTACTAATCTAATATGCCCCAATTAATGGGTAATGAGCCAATATCGCATACCATGCCCTCCTCTTTGATGACAAGTGTTAACCACAACACTTTATAACTTTGATGCTTCTCAGATAAAAGACTCATCTTCCAGTGGAATCTTCTTCAAATTTCAGAGTTTCCTCTCCATTTAATGAGATACTGAAATGGATCTATTCCGCCAGCTGGCTAATTTCAGTGATGGCTTCAGTTCCAATATGATTTTTCTCGCCAAGTTCTCCGCACATTGAACTCTGGACCTTGTCAGCCATAACCTTTCTTTTTAAGCATGAAACATGTAAAATCGGGTGTACTCGTGAGGATGGTGCAGCTCCCAATTTGTATTCCATAGTACCAATCTTTTGCAACACCTATATGGGCCATAGTACTTTGGTGATAATTTATTATCCTTCTTGGTTTGCTTGAGGGACATCCGCTTGTATCTTAAAAATACCCAATCCCCATTCAAAACTTCTTTTCACTACCATGTTGATCTACTTGTTGTTTCCATGACTTCGCCATGGTCGTGTTGTCCTTTAAGATTTGGAGAATTTGTTGTTGATTCCTCGATGATCTTCCACGCTTGAACCTTAGATTTTCTTTAGATAAGAAGTGATGGATGGTGGTATCCATAAAGTTCCATAAATGGTGCTTCTTCATTTTGTTGCAAAGCAGGAAGAAGTGTTATACCACCATTTTTCCAAGGGTAACCATTTGAACCATTGTGTTTGTTTATCGACAAACCAACGGCAGTAGCCTTCAGGAAATTTGTCAGCCATCTCAGCTTTGTCCATCGATTGAGGATGATAGGATGAGCTATGAGCCAACTGAGTACCCAAACAATAAAACAATTATATCCAAAAATGTCCGCCAGCTGAATATGGGATCTTTGCCACTTACAATAATCTTTTGGCCGCCATGTAGCTTTTGAACTATCTCCATGAATGCTGCGGCAACCGTATTAACTTTTGAAGGGATGAGAATGCACAAAAGTGTGGCTACTTGGTTAGCCTCCATCAACAATCACCATGATGACACCTTTAGACTTTGCACTTCGGATAAAATCTATGGAAACCTCCTCCCAAATTTAATTTGGGATGGATAATATTGTAAAAGACCTCGGGTCTGAATTGTTTCCACCTTATTTTGTCGGGCAAATTCCCGCCACAAACCTTTGAACATCACTTAAGGCCATCCCAAAAACCTTCGACTCACTAATGCGATTTGGGTCAAATTGACACGCTGCTCGACGCAGAATAATTGCCACTTTCTATCGGTTTGAAGACCGACAAACCTCTGGACTTCAAACGCCGCTTTCACATGACGCCGTTCCTCGACGCACCTAGTTGCCTTCATATTGCGACACGCTTCAAACGGGCAAGAGAGACGTTTCAAATTTGGCAAGACCGACGCTTCAAACATGAAGTAAGAGAGACGCTGTAAACGGCAAGACCAACGCTTCAAACGTGGCAGTAAAGAGAGACGCTGGAAAACGCGGCAAGACCGACATTTCAAACGCAGCAAGTGAGACGCAAACGCAAGAGAGAGATGTTGAAAATGTGGCAAGACCGACGCTTCAAACGCGGCAAGAGAGACGCGGTAAACGTGGCAAGACCGAAAGCCAACGGGTGCGAGACGATGCAAACGTGGCAAGTGAGACTTTTCAGATGTGGCAAGAGAGACGCTCAAAGGTGGCAAGACCGACATTTCAAATGTGGCAAGTGAGACATTTCAAACGCGGCAAGAGAGACGCTTCAAAGGTGGCAAAAATCGACGCTTCAAAGGTGGAAAGAGACATTCTCAAGGTGGCAAGATCCCATCGAGGTATTAGCCCGACGTGGTTATATGGGAGCGAAGACTTTGATCACGCAGAACGACGCCCATCGTGGCAACAAAGCAGCCACTAGCTCCACAGTGGTTGCTATGGGAGCGACAAACTTGGAGGTGGAAAGAGAGACGTTTGGGACGTGGCATGACGGAAGAGAGGAAACACGCCACAATTGCCACCTTTGTGTAGGTATTTAAAAAATACAATATCAATATCAAGAATTAATAGTCATTCCAAGCCTAAAGGATGAGTAAGTCATATAGGTGTCGTATTTAGTGATCTACTCTAATAGTTTTAGGCTTTCCTTTGCACTAAAGGTTGGGTTTTTTTATTTCAAGAGTGTCTAAGAGATAAAAAAGACCCAATATGGTGAATGAACTGACATTAAGTTCACACACGTCTAACAGATCCTTCAAAACGTTTACCCAATGAAACATGTTGTCATAGCTTCTATCCTAATGAGATTAATCTTGGTATCATCTCCACAAGCATGAAGACCTAAATATGAGGTATGCAAAATTTGTGCATGGCAAATCACTTTAAACATGAACTTGTGTCTAACTACATGTTCATCTCCTCTTCTTTAAATGATATACATAGTAGAACCATACAAAATTAATCAAACCTACCAACTAATAATATCATAACCATTATGGCATTTCAATGTCTAACATAGACAAGTTATCACATAACAAGAGAACATCAGTTTCCCCGAAAAGCACTTCCAAAGTTTCTCCTTGAGGTTAAGAATTATCAATGTTTAAGAATAGGAGTAATGATGAAACTAGACCAAACCATTTTCCAATGCCAAGCGCTATATGATCTGTATAGGCCTTTCTTTTGTGTATGCTTTAGGGGTTTGACATAACACTCCATGGAGTACATGAACCACTTTCTTCTGATGAAGGAAAATATTTTATATCACCCACAAGTAATGAGGATATATAAAACTTAAATAAAATGCCAACCTTTGAGCTTTGTTCATGATTAAGAGCTCCTTAATTTTGAGCCTCTGAGGTAACCAAAGCAATATGTAAGATATTAACATGAACCTCCAAAATTGTGAAGCATAAGGTTAAAAGTCCAAACCAAACTACACAAGAATAAATAGTAATATGGCGCTTGATATTTGTATCGACAAGCTTATTTTATGAACTTGCCGAATTTGTTGAACAAAACTTAGTTCAAGCCTTCACACAAAGATACTCAAATCATCAGAATGGGCAAGTTACCAACATAAACTAAATTTGTTAATTTCAGGGAACGTACTTTGATACAATGTTAATTTCAGATCATGGTAACCGGATTTTGCATTCGAAATTAACCTAAACAATAGGTAGCTAAAAACCGAAAACCTCCAAAAAATGAGCAACTTCTGAATAAGTTAATCTACAAACACATATTGTCGGAAATACGAATAGCGCAAACAAAAAACTCAATGCTCAAAATAGCATCCATCTTCTATTGAAAACCGAAAGAAGAATTACATCGCTATAACTCAAAACACAAATAAGCTTTTAACCAACACAATGGTCCGCCTAACATCTCCTATATAGACTAGGAAAAACTAGGATTATAATCAATGCTCTCCATCCTTGTGGAGGAGGCCCCCACACATCCTTGGGGACATCTCCTCAGGGACATTCTAGAGGAAATGAAATATCTAGCATAATGCATGATGTGCTCACCATTTCAAAGTAAGAGTTGATGTGTCAAGGATGCCTCGAAAAAATGTACCAGAACCATAACCAAACCACAATTTCATGATTATCACATTCTATCTTATGTTTCTTTTATTTCTATATGACGAATGGATTATAATTTAAATGTCATATGTTTATGTCGTGAATATTGTTAAGTATGCTTTAGAAGTCATGTCCTTGAGTTCTGTATTATTTCACACAATAATGAAAATATGCCACAAGAATCTGCTTGCTCGAGCATACCATGTTTCCATAAAAAACAGTAACTCCTTAAAATTGTGAGAGGGGAGAATAATATATATGTTAAAGGAAGTTTGAAAAACTCCACATATGTAGTTTTGCATCGTCCTCAAGGAAACAATATCATGCAAAAAAGATATCACCTTCAGATATCTTTTTCACATGATATTATTTTCCTTGGGGAAGATGCAAAACTACATATGTGGATCTCAAACAACAATGGTTGTTTCCTAAAATTGGCTATGAACTATACAAGAAAGACACACACATCCCTAAGAAAACAATAAAAAATTTATCATCCATTTCAAAAGAGATCAACCATAACATTTACCAGTAGAAAGTTCCTATAATATAGCATATTGTGACTTCTAGTTATTATAAAGACTCAAAATATACGATTTAGGATGTGCTTCACAAATTACTATAAATTTTATCCAAAAATGCATTATCCCAAGTAACCACAGCCTAGGAAATGCAAAATTTAATCCCTGAATAATTTCTAGTTTCTAGCTTTCAAAAAAAAACCAATGCAGATGCAAATATTGGCGATGCAAAGGTAAACCACCCTTCAAAAGTAGAATCCGAAGCAGGTGTAATCAAAGGCAATAAGAGGTCCCAACTGACACCACAAATCCTTCATATCTAAAAGCTTAGTAACATTGAATCCAGTTTATCGTGCATGCTCGAAGGATGCCAGATGTTCCACAGGCATTCTGCGAAAAATTGAAGAACATTAAATTCAAGAAATCCAACTCAACCTTAAGATCAAACTCATTCTATAGGAGTTCTCATCTACCTTTTAGAGCACTTATAGTAGTTAAATCACATTTTGCATCAGTAAACTCCACAAACACGTAACATAAGGCTCTCCACCAAAATTGCATATTAATAAAGACATCCGAATCAAACAAATGCAACCTAAAAATAATAGATTCAATACTGAATAAGATAGTTGAACATATTTCTTAATAGGAAACCTTTAAAATATTTGGGAATGCTCTTAATTGCCTCCAGATTTATAGAAAATTGCTCTAAAGAATTAACTTCTATAAACAATCAGTTTGTTGACTACGAGCAATTTAGAATTATGTTCCTGCACTGCCTCTGAAACAATTATGCATCTATATTGTTTAAGAACAAGTAAAGAGCAAAGGGTGTATGCATCATTACCTAAAGGTTTCTATACCAGCTCCTATAGGTGGTACGATAGTCATGTCAAGGATAAAGGATATAGATATAGATGATTCACTAGGCCTAGCTCTTGTCATGATGGACTGCTACTATAATAGGGATCAGATAAGAGTATTTTTTACTACTGCTGTTATAGTTGACTAGTGGGAGACATCAATAAAGCCACAAATACTATATGGCACTCCTGAGTCCTAATAATTGTCTTATGTCTAGCATTGTACAACATGTAATGAATTCAATCAGTTAAACACCTTAATAACTTATGAACTCATCAACCGCCACACTTGTAATTATTTACCTATTATGCCCTCACTAGTCATAAGTAGGACATTGTAGAGCGAAACATCAAGAAAGCAGAGAACAATTGAATGGGTAACATATGAGATCAGATCATGAAACCAAACTTGATTAAACAAATTATGTGTTCAAGTTTAACCTTTAACTGTTGCACTGTCATACATGGATGAGTTTCTCTGAAGTTATCCCACCTATTGATACCATGCCTAGGACAATTAAATACTACGAGACTTCAACATAGAAAATGTAATGACACTAGAAATGAGTTAACAGAAGTTATGTGGAACAAAAAATATCAACCCTCGTGGAACAATTATATATCCCAAATTATTATTGTTTCCATCTACTAAATAACTCTTATCTAAATCTTTAAATTGTTTCTTTATCAAGTCTTAGAATTTTTCATAAGGTCACGTTTGCTAAAGGATTCACTATTAGTACAAGACTTTTACATGTGGTGCTCTAAAGTCCTAAAAAAAACATAAGCAAATCTAGTGAAAAGTGATGAGTGAGATTGTTGTGGTTGGGATTTTTTGGTTTTGATCTAGTGAAAAGTGTCAACATTAACAACTTGTACTCCACAAAAGAAAGGATTTCAATCACAACATGAAAACGTGTCATGCAAATAATCCCAAAAGTAAAATAATATCTCATAGGATTTAAGATGGTTTTGCTATGCCCAGATGTTTGCTTCCCTAGATTTGCAACAACCTTTTGAGATTGAGATGGATGCTTCGAATATGCCACATGCATTGTTCTTAAGAAAGCAAGAGATCTAGTGGCTACTAGTTAGAGACTTTGTCCTCAACTAGTCTTAACCAGAATAGTTGTGAAAAGGAGTTTGGCGTGATTGATTCAAGTACTCAAGCAATGGGTAGACTACATCCTTGGTAAGGAAATGATCCTACACACTGATCACCAACCCTCTAGTTTTTTAATTCATGACAAAAATTAAGGAACAAAGACATTTAAAATGCGTTTCCTGCATTCAATGATTTCATTTAGTCATGAAGGGTAGCTCCAATAAAGGTCCATCACATTTTAGATGTAGGATATGCAACCTACTAGGATTGAAAACTTAGTTTTCCTTTAATCCAACTTGATCTTTCCATGGAGTCCACTCAACAACCAACGACAGTCAATCAAACTCATTGACATCTTCCAACTACATCTTGGTAAATTTGTGTTGGTTTACTTAGGTGACATTTTGGTTTTCAACAAAACTCGTTCAAAAAAATTTCAACATGTTGTGCTATCAATTTTGGACTCCTTTGCTAGACAAAATAGGCCCAAATGAAGAAGCCATTCTTTGGAAAAAACTTATGTTGTGATTGATGAGACATGACTTCATGTAGATCCTACAAAAATCTAGGTTTTGAAGGACAGGTCAATTCCCACTAACACCACAGATCCGAAGAGTTTCTTGGGAGGCATGCATTTCTATTGGAAATTCATTCATTATTCACACATTGCTCAATTCATTGATTCGTGGTTGCAACTTAGAGTGACTCTTCTTGTCGACTTCCAAAATAACATCCACAGTTTTAAGATTATTCTTCTAGCGCCTGTGACAGTTTGCTTCTCCTAGATTTGCAACAACCTTTTTGAGATTGAGATGGATGTTTCACAATATGCAATAGGTTTTTTTCTTAAGCAAGGTGAGATCTAGTAGCATGCTGCTAGAAACTTTGTCCCCACCAACTGCATTAGTCAGGACAAGGAGTTTATGTATTGGTTGAAGTACTCAAGCAATGGGTACACTACATCCTGGTAAGGAAATTATCCTACACAATGATCACCAACCTCTCTAGTTTTTAATTCAATATTCTAAACATGAACAAAACATTTAAAATGGGTTTCCATTCAATGATTTTATTTAATTCATGAAGGGAAGTCATAAAGAAAACCACATTTAGATGAGGATATGTATTCATTGAACGGTTTAGTCTTTAATCCAACTTTGATCTTGCCATGGAGTCCAACCAACAACCAACGACAGTCAATCAAACTCATTGACATCTTCCAACTACATCTTGGTAAATTTGTGTTGGTTTACTTAGATGACATTTGGTTTTCGAAACCGTTCAAATAAATTTCAACAGTTAAAGCACAATTTCATCCCTTTGCCAGGACAGTTGTAGGCCCAAATGAAGAAGCCATTCTTTGGACAAACTTCTATTGTGATTGATGAGACTAGACTTCATGTAGATCCTACAAAGTCTAGGGTTGAAATGAGAAACAAAGAAGATACATAACTCAATCCTTGCATGCTTCACATTGAGTCATAAAGACATCAGGGTTGTATGAAATTTCACATTTACAATGCCTACAAGAAACAGACAGACAAAAGACATTTCGTTAAAGACACATCTCGGAGGTCGACAGATCGAAACCCCAGGAGGTGAAAAATAAAGAGAAAATTTCACAGCAGATATCGTTGACTTGCACAGCCACCCTATTGGGAATGAACCCTCTGGTTGCAGCGTTGTATTCAAAGTGGGAGAAATAGTCTTCAGAGCCGACGTTGTCCGGTTTGGTGTAGTTCTTGAAAGTATGCACACTTCATTTTCCCTTAATTGTATCGACGCTCTTCTCATTGAAATGATCCGAAAGGAAGAGCTCCTTTGTGCCGTGGAATTGGCGACAACCTCCTATAGAATCCTTCGGCTGATAATACCACCACACACGGACCTTCACAAGGCTTCCTCGACAATCATCTTCTATCTTCTCCACCCTAGATATGTACGGTGGATTCTAGGCATCCTCGGGATTCAACATGCATCACAGTCCCCAACTAAAGAAGCTATCTTTTAAGCTATGTACTGTGGCTATGTATGGAAACGACACGCATCATATCCTACAAGATATCTTTCAATGGCCACAATGAGTCATCGATTGCAGTGACAACCATCGAATTCCAAATGACAACAAGAGGATACTGACAAGGGCTCTGATACAAGGATTACGTCAAGACGCTTTGTTCACTTCTGAAATTGATGTAGAAGATGTTGCTTCCAAGTAATGAGATGAGACCATATGTCCACATTTATGAACCGCCATCAGCTTGACAATAAGAGGTTTGTTTGAATATCCAATGGGATCTTGCCAAAAAGGATTTTAAATAATTGAAACAAATGAATAAAATCTATTGCCAGCGTGACATTAGAAAAACTATATACTTTTGTCAATGCGGACGTAGTCAATGGAAAACTTATCCCTATATACCAACCTATCAGCAGCTATAATAAGACATGATATATGATACATTTTTCATCTCCAAAATTCTTAGAAGGCATTAGAGATCCTTGTGCTAGTACATCAATAGAAAAGATCTACCATTAAATGGAGAGGAGGTGGAGAAAATACTTTATCTTCAACATGAGAATCGTGTCGCCATAGTCAATCCAATTTGTTTCCCGTCATGTCTAGAACCCTTAAATTATTCATTGGAGTCCAGAAAGGCAGGCAAGAGTGGGGACAATTATACCACCGTATCCATAGAGGATTTGATGACTTTACCCTCCTCACTATACTTTGATCTTTAGTTGCAAGAAGTTGTAAGTTCTTGAAACAATATGGTTTAGCACTTTTGAACCATGAAAAATATGAGTCTGGAAAGTCACGGTTATGAATGATGGGAGGAAATGTGTCCATGCTACTATCGTAGTCATAATAAATGACTGCTAGGAACCATCCTAATTCCTTGCATCTCATTTAATCCCTTTACATTGTTTAAAAACATACAAAAAACAAATAAAACATAGCAATCGGATTTCACACTCCGTTTTTGTTTGAATGACTAGGCTTTAAAACATTATTGATATAGACACAAGGGTTTGAATGATTCAATAAATTTAGTCGATTCCTGCCACAAATCATGAATGTTGTCTGTTGGATGCCAAAGGTGAAACGACATTTCCTGACCCACAATTTCCCTCCCCAAATCTCTCAGGTGGTGATGCATTTGTATCCTATTTTCCCTGTCCAACTCCATGAGGCACTTGTTCTCTAGATTTAGAAGCCCCACTAAACCTCTCCAACCTAAATTGTCCCAAATTCTTATTATCCATGTCTTCCCAAATGTGGAGGTTACTCAGTTCTGGACAGTATCCTCGTGATTGGCAATGCGTAGGCATGAAGGTGTTCGTTTACACTCTCTAGTGGCTTTTATTTAATGAATTCAACACTTTAGTTGGAGTGACTTATGATTTGTCATCTCAACGAGAGATTGTCATAGTCACATCTCAAGAGATCAAGATCATATCGTGATCGTTGATCACTTTGGAGATAGGGTTTTAGCCACATCACCATAAAGCATATCTAAGGAGAGTGAGAGGTACACAATGAGTGCGTAGGAGCAAGAGGGTGTCTTGCTCATGTACTTGTGTCAAGATGGGCAAGGCCAGGAAAGGGCAGGGGGTATGAGGTGGGCTAAAGCATCACCGCAAAGATTGTAATCCTTCATGTATTGTCCCAAGATGGGAGCCCGTGGATTTTATTCCACAAAATCAAACTAAGAAATTGGTTTTTCCCAAGGGTTTTCCAGTAAGTGTTTACCTCAAATCTCTTATACAATGTCTATGGTTTCTATTATGCTTCCGCCAATTTTCAAGTGAGTAACCTAGTTGTTCTTAATTCTGGTGAATGTGTTTTGCTCTGAATTAACTGTGCTAGGTCTGTGAAATCTCAACATATTGATTATCTTTGATATTGTTACACACATCATTGTTTTGACCATAGTCAGCACAAGGGCGCAGATCATTCCTAGATGAAAAGCTAGTTAGCTTCATTGCTTGTATGACTAAACTTAGTCTCATGTCTTTTGTTGTTAGGTAGGTGATAGGGTAGAATATATTTGAATAAGTTCAGAATTTGAACATTTTGTCATTTGAAATCCGGTTGTTTGGTAGTAGAGGTCCTTCGCTTTCAATAGGTGTTGGCAGAACATCTTAAGTACTTCCAAAAGTAGTAGAAAGGGTCAAATCCAAGGATTGTCAACCTTGTCATACAGAATTTTGAGGGACTGGTTGTCAATGGGATTCAAGTATCTAGGGTGATTTCATTGAAGACATCCCATATTTTTTTATTTGTCCTAGTACCATGTGCAGGCACTAAATTAATGAAGATTGAAATATATCTAGAAGATGTATACCACAAATAAAGATGCCCAAATGGAGAAAATGGTAGTTAGATGTATATGGTAATTGTACTACAAAGCACAGAGTTGAAAGCAGAGTGATCAAGACAATAAATCAGCCATACCCTTTCTGAAAGTTGACATATCAAAGGGAATGAAGACAAAGCATTTGCCAAGAGGGAAGAAATACATATGGGAAAGAAGAAGGCAATAGAATTCTAAGGAATTAGTTCCAAAAGGCTGGCCTATTCATCTTGAGCAATATGAGGTTCGCATGCACCCCACAAAAGGGATGTTATCCCCGTATGGAGCCCACTGTAAGCCACTAAAAGTGACAATTGAAATTTCAAGACCAATATAAAACTTTTGAAGAAAGTTGATTTAAGAAGATGGGTTTAGTATGTCATCCTTCGTGATTTTGGTGAATATAGGAAATTCATAATGATGGCAAGATTTCGTCATATTTTTAATTCTAATTTGATTATATGGACCTGTGTCACTTGCATTTGCTGGATGTCCTTGAAGCATAAAAGATATAGAATATTGATGTATTAGTAAGAATGAAGGGACAATTCTGAAGGAGGTAGTGATAGGGTTATCAAATCATCTTTTTAAGTTTTCTAATTGCTTCTTCATTTGTACC
Source organism: Picea sitchensis (assembly GCA_010110895.2). NCBI lineage: Eukaryota > Viridiplantae > Streptophyta > Pinopsida > Pinales > Pinaceae > Picea > Picea sitchensis. Next base: position 352,348 of record SNQJ01S0001097.1, read on the forward strand.
CAAAGAGTCAATAACCATTGTCTGGTCTATATCCCCATTATATTAATGTCATGGCAGTGTCATATGGTCATATGTTGTTGTCATAAACTTGTTTGGCTCAATGGATGAAGGTCTCATAGGATCAAATCTTGTGTCTTTCCTGTCATTGTATTTCTTTATATCAATCTTGTTGCATATCCCAAATCAATTATAAAGACAGAAGGTATAGAGGTACTGCCAGTCACACCAAGCATTATCCAAAAGTGATAAGCATATATATAGCATTGGACATGACGATGATGATGCAGGTACAATTCCAAGAACATGAGGAAAGAAAATTCAAGGAGACAACAATGAAGAGCCTAACACTGCTTCATTATTTCACAATAGAGGTGGTCAAAGGGATTCATCTTAAGACTCATCTGTTTCGACAAATTGAATGTAGGTTATATCACAAATAATAGTTCTTGGGAAAACCCTAGGTGTCCAGAATGTGATGAAGAGAAACCCGTGAAGTGAAAAAATTGTTTGGGTATTTAGTCCGGGCATAAATGGCATTCAAAGAAACCAGCTAGAATAATGAACAAGGGAGGTCTACAGAAATGAGCAGGTTCCTAATCATTGATATAGCAAGACTGAGATAGACATCCCACAACCAACCCTAGGAATTCAATGCTAAATAGATGCATGTACCTTAACATTCCAAGATGGCCTTTTCAAAACCTTTCCAAAGAACATGGGTAGCCAACTCTGGACAAAAATAAGAAAAAGTAGCACATACCTTAACATCCCAAGGTGGACCTTTCAAATACCCTTTCAACACCACATAAATAAGGTGCTGCCAACCTGTATTCATGCCACATCTGCTGAAGGCCATGACATGAGGACAAAGAATATGGTGGAAGGGGTATCCATGACAATATGACCAACCACAACATGCCACGTGCCCATAAGGTAAATGGTTTTAATAAAAACCTAAGTTGATGTGTCTTTTTCCTTACCTGTTTCAAAGGTTGTTAGAGAGAACACACAAAAGGAGCATAGGCAGACAATGAAGATTGTGGAGTCGCATGGAATTAGCAACACTGCACAGTTGAAAATTATTAGGTTTATGGAACACAATAAAGATAACTTGAGAATCAAGGAGTAAGCCCGATTTTAAGAAGCGAGAAGGTCATTCATTCAATGATGAAACCTTAAGACGGTAATCAAATTTGACTCTGTCAAATATATTGGTTGGTTGGAGATATCTTATTGGATTTAAAGAAATACTCCGAGAACTGTTTTAATGATTGTGTGATCATCTATGACTTTGTCATAGATGATCAATTTTGGTTCACTGTCATATTTCATGAAATGAAATTAATCTTCGTTGAGACAGTCAACTTTGATAGGATAATCATTTCTTTATTTAAAGAGTAAATGAAGATGGTTGGATCCCTAGGGTTTGATCCCCCATGTATTGAAACTATTGTTGAAGCAATTGAGAATAATAAAGCATTCAATGTGTCTTCGTCTCTCTTTTTGTTTTCTATATGTTAACTCTTTCATTTCACTACTGCAATCTAGTTCTGTGATTGAGTTAACTGTTTTCTTATAGTTTTAACAGATAGTTCTTCCTTAAAGTTCTTTCTTAAAATAGTGAGAATCATAGCTATGAGTGTATCTCTCCTCTATGATTTTGTTACCTCGGGATTTTCTTTCAGTCCAAGGTGTGATCAGACCATGTTAAATCATAGATCTTCATCTGATTGACCATGTTTCTGATTGTTTCTTGTAGCTCGACTTAGTTCCTCAATGAGGTAGAGTGTAGTATACTCTCCCTTTATGTTGGGAATCTATTAGGCAATAGTATATAATGAAGATTCAAACACCTAATCTTCCGAAATTTGTCTAAAGCAGGATGCCCCGCTGGACTTCTCCATACCCACTCAGACCCTCATTTACAACCATTTGACTCCATAGCCCAAACAATAGTGTACTTTCCCCACTCAAATTTTCTGGAAAATCTTCTTGGTTTAGAGTGTAATTACTTCGTCAAACAGTTGTGGTTTAGAAGAATTATAAGTCTGCTGATATAGTATTTTTAGTGCAGATTATTATTGTCCTTAAGATCTAATGGCTACTCAAATTTGGGAGATAAATATAAACTTAAATCATCCAGCATATATGAAGCTCAAAGCAACCATTACACTTAATAAATTGTTACAGACATCGTACATTGATTGAACAACAAATAGAACTGCAAATGTGAAGTAAAGAACCTGATATTTATTGTTGTGGGTAATCTTTACATGTGTTGAGAAAATGGCACTGTAAATAGCTGCAAAGGGTCTCACGAGCTCAATTATCAGTGCCCACAATCAGAGCTGCTAGAATTTGCAAGGTGAATGCGCCCAACTTAAGAGAAGATGCCCCCACTAATCAGCAACTCAATACACATTCCCATCTCGCCTCCCAATAGTGACAAGACCCAGCAATACGAAGAATAAAATTTGCTCTGAGACAACACAATCTACCAAGAAGAAATGCGTTGGCTAGGCAGGAATACGACCCACAGAAGATGAGACTCGGTCTGGGGAATAACTCTGTCTCTGCAAGATGTAAGGGACTCCAACTCAGATTCTAAACTCAGAAATCACGCCCCTCAACCCACACTTCAACCCACAAGAGTAATGCGTCCCCAACTCACAAGGAGGCTGCCCACAATGCCCAACAATGCACTTCCTGCACATAAATCCGACTCTAAAAGAAATATTACCCTCTAGTGTAGAGAGTGAAAAAACAAGACAGAGCAGTGTAATGAGCGATCTGATTTAACCTATTTTATCCTATTCCTGTTCTCCAGAGGGAAGGAAGGTGTGGATCTAAAGCAAGGGTAACCCCAACCCCGAGCTCAGTTTCCAGATGAGCAAAATGAAAAATCCAAAGAGAAGTCTAGCATACCTTGCGCAAAATTGAGAGAAGAGGTTCCGTCTTGGAAAAGCACAGTAACTGAAAGTTGGGCCAAGTAGTTGTCAAGCTCTCGACCGACATCCATGGCCCAGTTTGCAGCCAAATATCTGTTGTTCGGCTGCAAGAGATGAACAAAACTCAACTCAGGAGGAGAAGGCTCTTGGTCTTGATCTCTGTCTTTACCCTTCCCTGTCATTTTAAACCCTCCATAGCTAATCTTCACTCATCCATTTTTTTCGGCCTTTTTCCTTTAAAATAGCTCTTGTCCTTCAACGTCTGCAAATTTGAGAAGACAGAATCTTGGAAATCTGCCATTGGCGTGGGACAATGAGAGGCTCTAGAGCAAAATGATATGCAAATGCGGGTGGAGCTTTAGTCACGAACTGGATAAATCGTCCCGGCAGCAGAACCCTAGGCAGAACACTTAGGAGGGGAAAAAACAACAATGGAAGAAAAACCGAGAATCTCTGCGGTTAAATTTTAAAGTGCCTTTTCCCGCTCTCTCCATGTATGCCATTCAGGCATGCCATGTCATCAAGAGGCTCGATGATATGGCGAGCATGTGTACTTTTTAATGGGATTTATTCCTACGTGGCGTATGCGGGCTCTTTTAACTCTCCTCGATAATGCAGATAAGGTTTTGGCCGCGGATCGATAATGGCTTCATTTAATTTATTTTATTTTATTTTACTGTTTCCTTTGGTTTCTTGTCATGGACGCTTGAAAAGTTTTCA
>SNQJ01S0001097.1:356025-379427 GCA_010110895.2 Picea sitchensis
GTGGCATGTTGGCCAAGTATCACTTTTGAACCTTGATTTTGAGGTGGTTTTGCTAGACAATATTTATTCTATTGTATCTCCCAATTTTTGGCCCTTATGAGTATGAAACTTTCTCTTATGTATTTCTCTAATATTTCTTCTCTACAATGCCACAGGTCTGATCAAAATTGGATGTGCCAAGTGGAATTTATGGTAGCTTCCTCACAACTTGTCGATTTTTGGCCTTTCCAGGAGATCTCACTTGTATAGTGTGCCCCACACAAAATAATTGATATAAAATTTTGAAACTCGGACCCAAAATACTAAAGACTGTCCACGATCCAATGCAACCAGTCCCACGCAATTTGGATACTCTAGGAAGAAGTTATGATTGTTTTACCTGGAACACCTTCTTGAGACTAGTCAATAGGACTAGTCAGATACCCTATCTCACACAGGGTGTATCTACAAATTTAAGATGAACCAGAATCTGAACTTTTTACCAAAGATACAATACCAATTTCTGTAAATTTCCTCCATATTTCAGGGTCTGAAACATTACAAAAAATGTTTTATAGAAACAATTCCGCAATGACTCATTTCAGGATGATTCTAGAACCCTATCTTGTACAGGATGTATCTCTGAAATTATAAGGCCTCAGGAGATGAATTTTGAACCCAACGTACCTTGATCCGTATTACAAATATCCTCCAAGTTGTTCCTTCTGAAACATTGTAGAAAAAAATTTATAGCAAAAATTCCACGGTGTCTCATATGTAGCAGCGAAACCCCAAGACCTTGAGCTCTGATACCATATGTTAAGAACCAAACATCAATATAGCATATAAAAACCTCAGGAAAAGTACTCAATGCCTTGAAAAAGAGATAATTTTAGATAATAAGCCTCTTCGAGGGGGAAACCTCCTTTTACCCCAATTAAATGTTCAAGTACAAGATGATTCAAAATGAAAATGTCTCCTTGGTATATATAGGAGACTAGGAGGTATAATTACAAATAATGGCCTAAAGCTGACATAATTAAAATAACATTACTAATCTAAATTACAACTAATTTCTTAAAGCCGACATAAATAAAATATCATCACTAATCTAATATGCCCCAATTAAGGGGTAATGAGCCAATATCAGGGCTTAACAAACCTCTTGATGAAGCCTCTCTTCTCTTTTTAATAAGAGATTTTCTAACTTCTTGAGTAGTTAGCATTTCTCCCATCTAGAAATTCACGTACAAGTTTCTTCTTGAATAATTTAATTTAATTGATGCCTAATCAATTCCTCATTATTGAAATCACATAATGAATATATGTATATTGAAAATGGGTCCCTCTCCTTTTTTAATAAAATTTTTAATTAAACTTTTATTTTTTAAAACTTTAATTAACTTTCCATTAAAAGAGGACGATTGTAATTTACTTTTATGGAAGTGAAATCCAATGTTTTTTCCATGTAAACCACGTCATATGTTCTCTTGATCATCTCAACTTTCCAACAATATAAATTTTGCGCAAATCCATCCCCCGGATATCAAGATATGAGCTCATGAAGTTGAGTTGTCATGAAGGCCCCTTAAAAATGCAACTGACTAATATTTTTATTTCTGATAAAAATATATCTACTTTCAACACTTGAAACCTATACCACCATCTTCTATGTCGAAATAAATTTCCAATTCTATAAATTTTGCGTGATTCCGACGCCCAAAGCGTAAGTTATGGCCTCCGCAAGATCAAAACTTAGCCACCGTCGATCAAAAATGATGGGAAAATGTGGGCCCTTGGATGAATTTCGTGGTTCCCTTCATAAAATTTGAATTTTTCATTTAACAGTCTATCCCACATGCATTGGGATATTATATTCTTCATGATACATAACACTAAGTGTTTGATACACTTAGCAAGAAACACGAGAAGATAAGAAATTATGGACCTTGGAGGAATCAACCCTTGGAAAATTGTCAAATAAAATAATATTTCTTTGGAATCCTGTCATCATCCACCTCATGCTGGAGAGTAACACTCAGAGAGATAATATTATGATTAATATATATATATATATATATATATATATATATATATATATATATATATATATATATATATAATGATTTTATTTTTTAATGGATGATTATTACAATTATGGGAGCCCATTATATAATGGCCCCTATAATGGATGATTATTACAATTATGGGAGCCCATTATATAATGGCCCCTATGACTTTTATGGAGAGTCATGACCAAGGTCACGACTTTAAGTTTATTATTTAATTTATAGTTTATTATTTATTTATTTTGTATTTATTATCTTATTTATTATTATTTTACGTATAACATTGTTCTTCCCTTAAAATTGTTCTTTGTCCTCAAAGCAATGGTTACGAAGGATATAACTGGTGAAAGTGCTATGACTCCCATGCAATGTCTTCTTCCCGTAGATTTTTCCATTTAATTAGATATTCCTTGATTAATCGAGAACATATTCTCTTTTCCCCAGTGGAAATAATGGCTTCGGGCTATAAAATGATTCTTCCTTCCTCATCCAACATAGGAATTATAGTTTGTGTCTTTTGTTATTTCCCCAAGACTTTCTTTAGATATGATACATGAAAGACATTGTGGATACAAATTTTATTTGGTAAATCCAAAGAGTAAGTTACGTGATTGATTTTTCTATTTATTTGATATGGTCCATAAAATTTTGGAGCCAATTTATTCTTTCCATATTTTTTAAGGGATAACTGTTTGTACGATTGAAGTCTCACAAATATCGAGTCTCCTACTTCAAACTATGTTTTTGTTTGGTTTTGGTCAGCTTGTTGCTTCATTCGATTCCTTGCAACTGTTAAGTTTTCCTTGAGAAACTAAAGGATTTTATGAATTTCATCTAAATGGTCTTTTACTGATGCAACTTTTATGTGGTTGGTGGAAAAATCCTTCCATGATGGAGGTTCCTAACCATAAATATCTTGGAAAGGTGTCATTTTATTTGATGTTTGATAAGTGGAATTATACCACCACTTAGCAAGGTGCAACCACTGAAACCATTTTTTTTCGCACATAAAACAAATGAGATAGGTTTCTAAACATGTATTGATGACTTATGTTTGACAATTTGTTCAAGGGTGGTAAGTTGAGCTCATATTGAGAGAGGTTCTGATCTGTTTGCAAAATTCTCTCCAAAAATTCCCTTTAAATTTGGCATCTCTATCGTTGGTGATAACCTTAGGGAACCCATGTAGTTTGTAAATATTTTTACAGAATATTTCATCCATTTGTTTTGTTGAGTCTGGTTTCCTTACTCCAATAAAGTGTGCATACTTATTTAGTATGTCTACTACTACTAATATTTTATCTTTTCCATCGGATATGGGTAGTCCTTCAATGAAACCCATTGAAATTTCTTCCCATTTTTGGTTGGGAATGTGTAATGGAAGTAGTAACCCGGTGATCGACACATTTTCATTCTTTTTCCTTTGACAAATATCACATTCTGCTACATATTTTCGAATATATGCACTCAACCCTTTCCAAAAAAATGATCTTTGTGCATTATAATATGTTTTGAAAAATCCCACATGATCTGTAGTTGGGAAATCATGAGATTCTTGAAGAACTTTGTCCTTAAATCTTGAGTTGATATTTAAGTATATTCTGCCTTTATACCATAAGATGTCATTTTTCCATTTGAATTTAGGATATTGATTTAAATTGTTGATTATAGAGAAAGTATCTAGGTTTTTTGCATACTCAGTTTAGATTTCGTTAAACCAGTCTGAAATAGCTATTGATATTGCAAAAACTTGTGTTTCTTCATCTTTTCATGAAAGTGCATCAACAGAGATGTTGTATTTTCCACTTTTATGTAGAATTTCAATATAAAAAATGGAAATTTTCTCTATCCACTTTTGTTGTTTGGTTGACAATGTTTTTTGTTGTAACAAGTACTGGAGACTATTATGATCTGTGCGTATCAAGAACTTACTTCCCAATATATATTGGCACCATTTTGTTAATGCATGCAAGATGGAAATAATTTCCTTGTTGTAAGTGGATTTTAATCATTCTATTTGATTTAATTTCCTTCTCTCAAGAGATATTGGGTGCCCATCTTCCATCAATATTGCTCAAATTCCAAAATTTGATGTGTCACATTTGATGATGAAAGGTTTGGAGAATTTAGGTGTTGCTAATATCGGGGTTGTGGAAATAATGTTTTTGAAGTTTTCAAAACATTTTTGTTCTTCCAAATTCCATTCGAAATAGTTTTTTCTTAAGGATATTTGTTAGAGGGGTGGTTAAATGAGCATAATTCTTGACGAATCTTTGATAGTATCTTGCCAATCCTAGAAATCCTATTCACTTGGATATGTTTTTTGGTTTATGACATTATTTGATTGTCATGATTTTCTTGGGGTCTGCCTTGACTCCTTTTTTGGATATGATGTGACCAAAGTACTCTAGTTCCTCCTTGCCAAATGGACATTTTGAGATTTTGGCATAGAATTGATTTTCCTCTAGAAGAGACAACACTTGACCCAAATGTTTCATATTCTCCTCCCATGTTTTACTGTACACTAAGAGATCATCGAGGAAAACTAAGAAATGTTTCTATAAGTATGGGTGAGATAATTCATTCATTGTCACTTGGAAGGTGGCAAGGGCATTAGTTAGCCCAAAGGACATCACCTTGAATTCGTAGTGTCCTTCATGTGTTTGGATGGCAGTCTTGGATACATATTCTAGTCTGAATCTAATATGATAGTATCCACATATTAAATCCAATTTTGAAAAATATCTTTATCTATGAAGTTCATCCTACATTTCATCAATAATCGAAATGGGGAATTTATTTTTAATTGTTATTTTGTTTGTCCATTGGTAATCTATGCATAATCTAAAAGATCTATATTTCTTTTGAACTAATATTCCTGGATATGCTTATGAACTTCGTCTTTTCATGATGACACCACATTTGAATAGATATTGGACTAATATTTAAATTTATGTTTTGTGGTGATGATGGTATTTGTATGGTCTAACCTTGACTGGGCTTGATCCTAATTTAACTTCAATTATATGTTCAATTCTTCTTTGAGGTGGCAAATTCATGGGAAGGTCTTGAAATAAATTCTTACATTTTTGAATTATATCTTGGACGTCTGATGTTCTGGATTCATCCTGTTCTTATTCTTGTATTTCTATGTTCTGGCATTGGATGAAGTATGTGATTGCTCCTTTTCGGATCATTTTTTCCATTTGTTGTGATGGCACAACCTATGTTTGTGCAGGTTGAAAACCATCTAATTTATAAATTTTCCCTTTCCATTTGAATTGGATGAAATCTTCCTGGTGATTGATTGAGTATGTGCATAAGGTTTGTAACTATTAGACTCCTAAAACCACATCTACTCCTCCCAGAGGGATAGTGTAGAGTTATGATTCCATATTGAAATATTGGATTTGGAGTGGTCTCATGACATGGGAAAGTGGATGGATATTAAGGTCGTCCAACCCACCAACCTATGAACCCGATGAGGATATGAAGGAAGAGTCCTAAAAACGTCTAAGTAGAGAGACTAGTGGAGCATATGGAGAAGAGTGGTGAAAAGAGAAAAAAAATGGTTAGGTGTGTCGGTGGAAGGTGAGAGAGATAAATGATGATATTACTTCACAATCAGAAAATGGATAAGAGAAAATTATACTTAGAAAAGTTATTCATAATCTCTCCTTCAGACCTTTAGACTAGATCTTTAATAACTTAGGCATCCAGAAACAAATTTCTAACCCGAAAAGTGCATGAAGAAGCTGAGACTAAGGGCTGTAGAGTGAAATTATAAAAGTTCAAAAACATTTTTCCTTTTATATCAAGGATTTTATGAATACAAGAGCGGAAAAATATAGATGACCAAATTTTGGTCAACAACTAGCTCCAACTGCAGGAAAGTGACCCCCTGTGGGTTACTGAGAAAAATATAATCTCAAGAATCACTGCCTTCTCCATTAGGATATGGAGTCATATTCAAAATGAATTCTTATAATTATTCTTCTTCCATGGAGTTATCTTCAAACTTCAATACAAATACTACATTATTATGCAAAATTGAACTTAAGAAACAAAATATATACATACATTATCTACCTACCCTAACTTACTTGAAAGAAACGGGAACCTTAGGTATAGGAAAATTTCCAATGGAGCCATTCGAGCATCGAATTGACTTGTGAAATGGGCTCCAAGAATAAGAAAAACAATGGAGTTTCTACCAATAAATCAGGAGCATGCCCAAAATGTACCACAATGGGATCGAGCAATGTGTGCAGAAGACTTGTTTGCATTGGTGTGATGGAAATAATTTCGAACCAATATTCAATATAATCTACTCTTGTCTTCGCTAGAGTGTTGATATGTTCAATCAAATGAGAAATTTCTTTCTTGAAAACATTATTTTTTTCTTTTTTTTTCCACATTCGAGAGTATTGTTTCATTGGTGATATTTTGGCAATGTTCTTCTTCGATGCAATGGATTTCTTCTTTCCTCTCAAAATTGTTTTCTTCCACCAATTATTTTCTTCTTAATTATTCTTTCATATTTGGTGGAGACTCTTTAATTTATTATTCATATGGAGTATATGAGATGTTGATATCCTTTTCTTGGTATTTGGAATTATTTCCTTCATTCTCAACAACAAGATTTGATTTAGAAAATTCTAGCAATGTTTCATGATACTCTTCCTCTGAATCATTCATTTCATCTTTTTGTGTCCATGTGAGAGAGGGTGTGTTGGAAGAAAAATTTAAAACATCAGAAAAAACATATGAATGCACCTTTGGGATGAAATTTTCTGCAAATCAATCTTCTAACACATCCCAAATAGTAATGGAGTTAGGCACTAATGAACCATACCATTCAAGAGCATCCTCTCGTAGAGTTTGTAGGAATAATCTACATGTAACATTGTCTTCATTGAGGTTGAAATCATAACATGTACCTTTAAAATTAATCAAGTGTTTCTCTGAATCTTCTGAAGTATCCCCAAACAATATAGAAAATATTTCAATAGGAATATTGAGTATTTGAAAGTCTTTTCTGGTATATTTAAAAGGCTATTATGAAACCACCTCGTTCTTTGAGTATTTATCCCTTTTTTCGAGTCTTGCAAAGACATTGATGGGATTCATGAAGAATATAAAGAAGAAATATGACATGAATGAAACCCTTCATTTTGAAATTTTTCAATGGAGTTTCCAGGGAGTTTATTCTACCGAATATTTGGTGCTTCTCGTTTCTTTTTGATATTACAAAAAATGTGATCCATGCTTAAAATGAGTATAAATTTTATTAAATCTTCTTCTCGAAACTTTAAGCCATGGAGATTTCTAGTTCCTCAAACATATTGAAAATAAATCGTTCCCCAGAACGGTCACCAAAAGTGTTGATGGTTGATTCTTGAATCCATCAAGACAGAAACGACAACCTCATGAGGACATTAGTCCCCCTTCTTTTATAAAGGTGCTTCTCCTCTTTGGATAAAAGATATATCTTTGAATATCTTGGAGTAGGGAGAGTTCTAGACAACAAACCCCAAATCTTTATTGGTTTGATTTGAAATGAAAATGGTTCTTAAATAACCCAATATAACTTTTATGTGTAACAAAAGTATTTTTAGAATAAACAAATATTGAAGGAGGGCTTCAACATCAGAATTAAAATGTGATCAACATGACACACAATATTCTTAATCATATATAAATACATAATGTATTTTTCATGAAAAATATGAAAGAATAATTTGATCATCTCAAATAATTTTAAAAGAGTTTTTATATCAATATCAAAAGAGAATTTGATAGGTCAAACTCAAATATCTCATACTTCAAAATCAAAGTTACAAGATACATTCAAGATTGACCCTGAAAAAATTCTTTGTAGAGTTTTATTCATGAAATATGTTATTCATTACAAAATATTTGACAACCATGTATGTGGCTGAAAATAATCCATGATCATATAATAAAGATCTTATAAGAATGTACAATAAAAAAAATCAACTCATCCTTGTGACCAATTCTGAGATTCAAGCATAAAGTTATGAGAAGTGATGTAGAAGAATAGAAAGAATGGAGAAGATGGAGATTTCTTTATTTTGATTAGAAGATTGATTGTGTATCCATGTCTATACCTTATTCTTCCTATGATATTATACCCTTCCCCTCTCACAATACTGATTCTTGGATGTCTTGATGAAGCTTGTCTTCTTTTTTTAAGAAGAGATTTTCTAACTACTTGAGTAGTTAGGGTTTCTCCCTTCTAGAAATTCCCATACAAGTTTCTTATTGGAGAATTTAGTTTAATTAATTCCTCATTAATGAACTCACATAATTAATATAAGTATATTGAAAATGGGTCCCTCTCCTTTTTTAATAAAAGTTTTAATTAAACTTTTAGTTTTTAAAAATTTAATTAATTTTCCATTAAAAGATGACGATTGTAATTTACTTTTATAGAAGTGAAAAACAAATTTGTATCCATGTAAACCACTTCATATGTTATCTTCATCGTCTGATTTTTCCAACAATATAATTTTTTCACAAATGCATTGCTCGGATCTCAAGATATGAGCTCGTGAAGTTGAGTTGTCATGTAAGCCCATTAAAATGCAACTCACTCATATTTTAATTTCTGAAAAAAATGTATCCACTTTCAGATATTGAAACCTATACCACCATATTATGCGTCGAAATAACTTTCCAATTGTATAAATTTTTCATGATTCCTACAATGAGATCTCAAGTTATGGCCTTCTCAAGATCAATGCTCAGCCACCGTTGATCAAAATTGATGGAAAAATGTGGGCCCTTGGATGAATTTTGTACTTCCCTTTATAAAATTCTACTTTTTGGTTTCAAATTCTATTACACATGCATTGGTATAATATATTATTCATGGTATATAATACTAAGTGTTTGATACACTTAGAAAGAAACACGAGAAGAGAAGAAATTTTGGAGCTTGGAGGATTCGGCCCTTGGAAAATTGTCGAATAAAATAATAATTTTTTGGAATCCCATCATCATCCACCTCATGCCATGTCATCAATGAGTCACACCCAAATTTTATCATAGGAATGGTCCACATAATAACCACGTGTCATATTCTCATTCATTGGTTTTCATGCCTTGGAATAGCTTTGAGAATTTGGCTAAGTATGTGAGATGGGACAAGAGGGGATGAGGGAGAGGCATGTTAAAGGGTTTATGGGTTCATGAGGGTGAGGGAAGAGAGGTGAGTGAATTTAACCATGAATGTTTTGTGAAACCTCCAACCCGTCAGCCTGCAGTTGGATGAGTGATCTAAAGAAACTAAGTATATAAGGGCGGTCGGTTGGAAAAGAGCGAGTTTGAATATGGAATTTTTTATGAACCTTCCAACCCAGGAACCTGCCAACCCATGGTTATGGATGATAAAAAATTCATTAAATGTGGAAAGGTTTTCGGTTGGAATTGCATGCAGAAGGGATAAAATAATTTAGAGGCTCGACACACGTGACAAATTTGATGGTCCAAAATGTAGATCATGAAAATTTGGGTGCAAAGTGGAGAGCAAGGAACTTGGATGATGAGGGATTGAAACCATGAACTTGTGAAGTTCAAAAAATGGTTAAGTGTAGTGTAGAAACGAAATCATGACATGGGAAAGTGGATGGATATGAAGTTATGCCAACCTGCTAACCCGCAAACCCAATGAGGAGATGAAGGAAGAGTCCCAAAAACGTCTAAGTGTAGAGACTAGTGGAGCATATGGAGAAGAGTGGCGAAAAGAGAAAAATATTTAAGTGTGGAGATGGAAGATGAGGGAGATAAGTGATGAGATTACTTCACAATTAGAAAATGGAGAGGAGAACATTATACTTAGAAATTTTCTTCATAATATCTCCTTCGTACCTTTAGACCAGATCTTGAATAACTTAGTCATGCCGAAACAAATTTCTAATCCGAAAAGTGCATGACAAAGATGATACTGAGGGCTATAGAGAGAAATTAAAAAAGTTCAAAAAAATTATTCTTTTTATGTCAAGGATTTTATGAATCCAAGAGAGGAAAAATATAGATGACCAAATTTTGGTCAATAGTTAGGTAAATCACCAATCCAGACTCTATACATTTTCTAAATTGATTGAACTAGATTCTACATTAATTCTTACACATGCTAATGAAGGAAGTAGGATATGGAATGAAATGTTCGGGCATTGAAATTTTATATACATGCAACAACTTAGAAAGCAAGGGATGGTTGAAGGTCTACCTAACATCCACTTCTCCAACGGAATTTGTTAGGGATGTGTACTTGGAAAACACCAAAAAGAGAAATTTGAAGAAGGAAAGACTCAGAAGGCATCCTCTCCTTTGGATATGATCCACAATGATCTCATGGGACCTTTTTCGCATCCATCAATTAGTAAAGAAAGGTATGTGATCATTTTTATTGATGATTTATCATCCTACACTTGGACTTTCTTTCTCATGAAAAAATATGAGGTCTTTCAACATCTCAAAGATTCCAAAGCCCTTGTTGAGAAATAGTAAGGGAGGAAGATCAAAGTCCTCTGAATGGATAATGGGGGGGAGTATTTCAAACAAGAGGTACAAAAAATTTCGCCTGAGTCCAAGATTTGTTTGCAGCACATGGTTCCCTATACTCCACATCAAAACGAAGTTGTTGAGAGAAATAATAGATCATTGAAAGAGATGGCATATTGCATGTTGCATGCAAAGTCACTTCCACATATATTATGGGATGAAGAACTTAATTGTCCAAACTACATCCAAAAAATATGTCCCCATAGATTTTTCAAGGATAAGACCCCCTTTGAGGCTTGGAGCAACCTCAAACTAGAAGTGACCCACTTCTGTATATTCGGTTCACGTGCATGGGCCAGGATTCCCTATGAGAAGAGGAAGGCACTTAATCCACATAGTACAAAGTGTATATTTGTTGGATAATCAGATAGTGTGAAGAGACACAAACTTTTTTATCCCTATACGAACCGAATAAGAATTGAGTGCAATGTCAAATTTAAGGAAAGTATCTCACATGCACCTCATGAGGTGCATGCAGACACTTTTGTTCTTCCACCTGTTAGAGATGATAAGCATGCTCATGCTAACTCTTCTTCATATGAGATCTATGATTCATAGGATTCATATGATTGAGATACTGAGTCAATATAGTCATATGCAGAGTCAATGCACACAGATCTAGATGCAGAGCCAGAGACGAGGCCCAAGTGAGACAAGACTAATATTTAGGATGTGAGAGATATTGGTAGGGATCCAGTCTATACAAGGAGGGTTGGACCTCATCTCAAGGAGCCTCCTCTTGAACTCACTTCCACTAAACCGATGTCATCAAAGCATGTTTTTGTGGTTTAGTATTTAGATCCAAAGTCCTATGGAGAGGTTGTTGGGAATCCATTTTAGGAATCTTCCATACAGGAGTACAACTCCATCCTCGAGAAACAAAATTGGGATCTGGTTCCCCTTCCTTCAGGAAAGAAACTTGTCAGGTGCAATGGTGTCTAAAAGACCAAGAGTTCAGTAGATGGACATGTTAGTAGATACAAAGACACGCTAGTCCCCAAAGGGTTTCAACAGGTGCATGGCATTAAATATGATGAGACCTTCTCTCCAGTAGAGAATACAGATTTCATACACTTGGAACTTTCCATTGCAACAACAAAGGGATGGGAAGTCCATTAGATGGACATGAAGAATGAATTTCTTCATGGAGATCTCTCTAAGGATATCTATATGGAGCAGCCCCAGGGCTTCATGCAGGATTCAGGTTTGGTCTGTCGACTGAAGAAGTTCCTTTATGTCCTCAAGCAGGCCCCGAGGGCATGGTATGCCAAGATGGAATCCTACCTATTCTCACAAAACTTTATACGTTATAATTCAAACCAGAACATTTACATGCTCAAAATGGATGATTCACTTCTACTCATAGTTCTATATGTTGATGATTTGATGATCACCGGTTGCTCGACTTCAATGATTTCTCTAGTCAAGAGGATTCTCAATGATAGGTTATTGATTATGGACATGGGTTCGCTACATTTATTTCTTATTCTAGAGATCATTCAGGATGCATCTGACATCAAACTTTATCAGGCCAAGTATGCAACAGATTTCCTCGAGAGATTCCAGATGACAGATTGTAAGTATTCCCTAACTCCTTTCCTATCAGGATTCATACTTGAGGATCGCGAGGACACTCCACAGGTGGAAAACACACTCTACAAAAAGTTAGTGGGAATATTTTTGTATCTCACACACTCTAGACCAGACCTCTCTTATGTAGTCAAAGAAGTCTCCCTGTTCATGCAAGATCCGCATGAGTTATATTGGAATGTTGCAAAGTGTATCCTTTGATACGTACAGGGAACCATCACCTTTGTTATTTACTATGCAACAAAATGTGTATTGGACCTCTTCGGGTTCACTGATTATGAATGGGATGGCGACAACATTGATAGAAAGTCCACATTTGGTTACTCACTCAGTATGGGTTTTGGGACCATCTATTGGTTGAGGAAGAAGCAACATGTTGTTTTTCTATATTTAGCCAAAGAAGAGTACAAAGGGGTAGTTAACATAACCATTCAGGCTATGTGGCTACAAAAATTTCTCATTGATTTGGGAATTCAGTTTCGTCGGTTGATCGTCATCTGGTGTGACAACTAGAGCACTCTAAATTTATACATAGATATAGTTTAGAGGAAGTGAATGAAGCACATCGATATCCACATGAAATACATCCAGGACTTGCTACACGATGGAATCATCGAATTGCAATTTTTTCCTTCAGTAGAACAAACTAAATAAATGTTCACCAAGACCTTCACTGAGAAAAAGTTCCATTCTCTACGCAGTCATCTTGGAGTGAAGGAAATAGTTTCCTAGCAAATTCCATTTCTTTTTTGATACATTGTACCTTGAGGGGGGAGTTTTCCCATGAGGCTTTCCCTCTTTCCTCATTTATTCCAGTGTGTCTTTTTGTTTTCAGGTACCTAACATGGCCTCGTTGTCGTGCCCCATTCTTTTATTTTCACCATAGTGATGTTCAAAGGGGGTGTTAGAGGTACTTCACACACAACTATGATTTATTTTTCCTAAGGTTTTTCCTATGTTTATTAGTCATTATCCAATCTCCTACATTTTAGGGAGAATATTTCTTTTCCTACATTCTAGGGGAATATTCTCTTCAGTTCACACTTCAGTTGGATCATTTGAGTGGAGTCTTGATACCACATTGGTTCCATCACGATGAAGCATTGGGATCATCACTGCTAATGTTCATTGTCCTTCAGATTATCACCAGAGTGGTTCATTACTGATTCTTTTAGTCAGTTAACTGAGGATTGAGAAGCTATTTGACTTAGACTAGGTGGAAGTTAACTCATGTAATTATTGATGTGTGTCCAGATCACTCTAAAACACCACTATGGCATATTAAATCATGAATTATGGTTCACTGGTGGAGCTATGTGGTGCATATCTATTGTATTGTATCATTATTTCACACAGTTAATACAATTCTTTTATTATCTCTTTGATGTTTCCTTCTTTTCTCATTTTTCTGGAAACATGTATGTCCTTTGCTAGCTAGATTTTATCTGTGCAGGTTCATCCACATTTACACGCATATTGAAGGATATAAATCCATAAGAATCATTCTCAGGAAAGAAACCTAGTGTGGAACACTTAAAAATATTTGGTTGTTCCATTGACATTCATGTTCCCAAGAACAAAAGGAACAAACTAGAACCCTCATGAAGGAAATTTATATTCGTTGGATATAGTGAAACCTCCAAATTCTAAAAAATATATATTCCATAACAACATAGGATTTAATTTAGCAGAGACGTAAATTTCGATGCGAAGTTGGCTTTCAACAAGTCTATAGAAGACTCCATGGAAGAGGAATATTAATATCCTTAAGAAGAAAGCATCAGTTTTCCAGAAAGAGAGAGTGAAGAACCAGAACAACTTGATCATCCATTACAACCATGTGGAACTATTAAATCAATCAGTATACCCAAAACTAGAAAATGTTCATCTTGGCTTGAAGCTACTCTACAAGAAGCAAAAATACTCAAAGCTCCAAGTGGTAATTTCATAGAAAGAAAGAAGCCAAAAAGATTCTCCAACTATGTAGCATGTATGAAATAACTTATAAATGAATAAACCACCACATTTGAAGAAGAAGTTCAGAAGAAACAATGGAAATAATCCATGATAGTGACATGTGGGAAATTGTGGCAAGACCTAAGGAAAAATTAGTGGTAACATCAAAATGGGTCTATAATATCAAACATGTAGTGGATGGAAGCATAGATAAATACAAATCAAGGTTTGTGGCTATAGGGTTCTCATAGGAGGGAGAATATTATGATGAGACATTTTCTCCTATATCCAGATATACTTCTATTAGAGCCATTATGTCTCTTGCTACTTCCATGGGATGGTGTTTACATTAGATGGATGTAAAAACAACTTTTTTCAATGGAGCAATTGAAGAAGAAGTATACATTGAACAACCTGAAGGTTTTGAGGTGCATCCCAGAGAAACTCATGTTTGCATATTAAATAAATCCATGTATGGACTCAAGCAAGATCCAATATCTTAGTATGCCAGAATTGACAATTACATAATAAGACTTGGTTTCTCTAAGAGTCATGCAGATCCAAATCTCTACTACAAAGTTGTGAAAAATGTAGGTCTATTATTCTATTGCTATATGTTGATGATTTATTCTTGATAGGTGAAGAGTCTCTCATCACCCAGTGTAAGAAGGAGTTAGATTTTGAGTTATGTATGAAATATCTTGGTGTCATGCATTATTACTTGGGACTAGAAGTATGGAAAAAGAGTGGTGAATTTTTCCTTGGACAAGGAAAGTATGCAGTAAAAATCCTTCAGAAATTTGGAATGGTGGATTGTAAATCCATGGCCACTCTTATGACCAAAGAAATAAGAAAAGTAAGAGACTCATATTCTAATCGAGTAGATCCATCCATGTATCGACAATTGATTGGATCATTGATGTATCTGGTGAATACTCGACCATATATTTTCTTTGTTGTAAACACTTTAAGCCAGTTCCAGGTGGAACCCAGACATGAGCACTGGATAGTTGAAAAACATGTTCTAAGATATATTTGTGGGACGTTAACCTATGTTTTAAGATACACCTCAACTAGTGATATACAACTTCATGGATTCATAGATTTAGATTGGGCATGGAGTGTAGAAGAAAAAAAGAGTACTTCAGGGATGTGTTTCATCTTAGGCTCTACTATGATATCATTGGCGAGCAGGAAACAAAATTATGTCACACTCAACACAACAGAAGTAGAATATATCACACTGTGTCAAGTGTTTACCAAAGTAGTATGGATGAGGAAGATGATTTCTGGACTATTTGATCAGGTACCATATTCGACTGTAATATAATCTGACAATAAAATTTGTTTGAAGCTATCATGAAACCGAGTGTTTCATGACCATTCGAAACATATTGAGATTAAATACTACTTTATTCATGATAAATTCCAAGAAGGAGAAGTGAAACTCCAATATATCTCCATAGATGAGCAGGTAGCATATATTTTGACAAAGCCTCTGTCTAGAATAAAGTTTGTGTACTTAAGGGACAAGGTGGGTCTCATGCAGATAAATTCCATAGTTGAAAGGGAATACATGGCTCCCCAAGTTGGGAGGGAGAACTAATATGTTATTGATATATGGACAACCATTTTTCGTTTGGAAAATGGTCCAAGTTGGGCAATCACTTTCGAGTCCAAAAAGTGGTCCAAGATTTATGACAGACAATCATTTTTCAGCTCATAGAATGGTCCATATCACACAATCATTTTCATAATAAAAGTGGTCCAATAGATTGATGATGTACCATAGAAACTGATTCCCCTTGTGGCTAGTCTACGAGAATGGTCTAGGAACGTCATTCTTCTTGGTAGTCACTCTGAGTAGTGGTCAAGCATAATGGTCCACCTCTCTGGGTAGTCATTATTTCGAAGTTCGCAGTTGTGATAAGTTTCAAAGAATGGTTTGTTATAGGAGGTTGGTGTAGGATATTCATTTCCATAGGAAATCGTCTAGAAAGTCATTCCCTAGGGAAGACTCATTATCTCGAGGTTTCACTATGATTAGTGCTGGAAGAATGGCCTAGTTAGGTGAATATTCTAGGTTCAACAATCAAGGATAGTCATACCTTGGGTAGGATTATTCTCTCCAAGTTGCACTATGATTAGTGCCAAAATAATGGCCCAATTAAATGAATTGTCTAGGTTCAACAATCAAGAATAGTCATTCCCTAGGGAAGAACCATTCTCTCGAGGTTGCACTGTGATTAGTGTTGAAAGAATTTCCCAGTTAGGTGAATGGTCCAGGTTAAAAAATCAAGAAAATATATTCTTCCATGCTTGAGAAGAAAATTCGAGACATCCCATGGTCGATGTTTAACTTTATGAGGGAAGATGCTCTTCCATATCTCATATATGTGAGTGGAAGAATGGATGAGATAACTAATTGTTTATCATGATATTGTTGATATCAGATGATATGGTTATTGTAGAGACTGTATGTTTTTGGAAAGTACTTGTATCCTACTGTGGTGGATGTGATCCACTAGTAGTGACTCTGTGTCACTGGTTAGTATAAGTGTGCTACTAGGAGTGGTTGTGTACCACTGATAGTAGTTTTATACTATTATGGATAGACACAGTTGCGTTCTAGTGGATTGATTTTTTCTTATTTCCATGGAGAATATCTAGTTGGATAGTGATGATGGTGCTTGTGATTTGATTATGATCTATCATGTGTGGCTATGATGATGCTTCCAGTTGAATGGTACATTTTTTCTCAAGACCATTTCCTTTAAATACCTCCCTAGATAGGAGCGAGTGTTGATATTATGGTAGTTGTGGGAGGTATTAACCTCTATGTGTAACCTTGATGAGACTAGAATATTCCAGGAAGAAAGAGAAACACTAAAACGTTGGATAAAAACCATAGAAGACAATTCAACTCAAGAGATTAATTAAAATTGAGTTATTAGTCTCCAAAAAAAGAAGTTGTCCCAGTCAGATGAGTTGGAGCAGGATAAATAGAGGGCGCTAGAGCTAATTTTGGACTTACTCACTTAGAACTGCATAAGTACTAGAGGTGTGCATGGTTGGTGGAGAACTACAACTGTTTTAGTAGTTACTTAGTCTTGGGTTATGGTTTGAACTTTCTTCTTGGTATTTGGCTATTCTTGTTTGGTACGCTAGCCTTGGAGATAGGTAAGCTAGGGGTGGTTGATCAAGATTTTATGAGCAGAACGAAGTGGATGCCGATTATTATTAATATTTAATACAAAAACATATAACATGTATGCGATAAAACAATAGAGACACAATAAAAATGGTTTCTATTAACTCAGGAAATAAGATGAAACTGTAAAATGCAGCGGAAAACAAGCTTCCTGGAATGGTGGCGACTTATATTTGAGAAGAGATGTGATGACTATGCTCATTCACAAGAAGATGAGTACAATGAGGCTTTGAAGGCCTTTTTACAACAAATATGAATGCCAAAGCCTTAGACATCCAAAAACCTAACCCTGGGAGATGAAGCGCCAAAATTCATGTCGGCCCCATTGGGGTAAGTTAGTAGATTATCTTCCCGAGGTTGTAACGTTTGCATATGATCTTTTGTTTAGGGCGCATGATAGCCCATTGGAAAGGTATTGACGAGAAAATTCATTTACAAGGCTCAATCAGAGCCTTCGGCTATCATTGAGAGGTTTGATAACGAAAAAACGTTATTTAGGTCCTCAAACTGGCCCCCGAAGTTAAAAACTGTTAAAAATAATAAATTTCCAAAATTGTGAGAAAATTGTTTTGAGCCAGTTGGAGAAGGTGGGTGGCCACCAATATCGACCTGGATCAATACTCCCTCATTAGGAAGCAATTTTATCCATTGCGTTGATTTCCCCCATTAGATGAGGAAATTTATGCTGAATTTGGCCTGTGGTTAGCGACTTGCCTTGGTGGAGGGGCTGCCCTAATTTGATAACTCGATAAAGCTAGATCCTCTCCTGGAAAGTCCCCTTGACCTTTGAGTCCAAAATTTGATCTTTGGATGCTTGTTTCATGCAGTCAGGGTTGAGCTATGTTGGTGTCAATTGTTCTGCTATCTATGAAGTGTCCAATAATGGTGGGATATATGGCTGAAGGAGAGCCACGTTGAACATTGGGTGAAAACCAAGGAATGGAGGAATGTTGAGCTCAAAAGAATTATCTCCCACAACCTTTATGATGGTGTAAGGGCCATAATGAAGTGGAAAAAGATTTCTATGGGGCCCTGCAAGGCGTTCTTTCTGACAATGAAACCAAACTTTGTCTCCCACCTGGAACTTATGTGGCACCCGGTGTTGATCATGGCATTGCTTGTGCTTGGCATTGGACTTCTATAAAATATCCTGAACCTATTGGTGGATGTGCTGGATCCACTCAATGAACTGGGTGGATTTATCAACTTTAGCTGGAGCAGGTGACGATTCGGTCAGGGTGGCCACAAGGGGTAGTACAACATCCATGGGACCCAATGGTTGGAATCCCAATCCCACCTGAAAGGGGCTATGGCCGATTAAGCTATGTAGGGCTCGGTTTTAGTTGTGATGAACGTATGGGAGATTCTCCTCCCATGTGTGGGCGTTCTTGGAATTTTACATGCGCAGGATATGCACAATCATCCGACTGATGACCTCAGTTTGGCCATCTTTCTGGGGTTGGAAGGCCGTGGATTTGGTGAGCTTGGTGTCTAGCAATGACCAGAGGCTTGAAAAAAATGTGCTAAGGATCTGACTGTCTCGATCAGAGATAATGGTTTGTGGGATTCCAAAATGTACCCACACTTTCTCAGAGAATATCTTGGCGGTGGCCTCCATGGTGATGCTCTTGTTGCAGGGGACTAGAAGCGCCATTTTAGAAAAGCGATCAACAACCATGAAAACACAGTCATTTCCCTTCTTGGTGGTCGGAAGGCTCAAAATGTAATCCATTGATATTGATTTCCATGGCCTGTCAGGAGTATACAAAGGGGCATACATGGCTTGTTTCTTACTGGTGGGATTAGCAATAGTGCAAGCAGTGTAGGACCTGATATATCCTGCCAAATTTTTTGCCAGTATAAATGTTGTTGCAACACTGCCACTGTCTTTTCGACGTCGAAGTGTCCTGCTACCCGACTGTAGTGGGCTTCCCAAAACAACTTTGCATGCTCGCTTGATGGAACACAAAGATGGACCATATGGCACAAAAAATCATCCTGAAGATGGAAATTAGTGACAAATGAGTGCGTTCCCAACATTTTGTAAGTGTTGGTGAAATAAGGGTTTGTTTCATAGAGTTGGGGCCACTCAGAGGTTTTGTGGCCACAATATTCTAGCATTGTGGTGAGTGCTACGACTGGAGGTTGTCTGATGAAATCAACGACTTGGTTGGTACTTCATGTTTTGTACTTGATTTTGAGGTGGAACTGTTGTAAGTATGTGGACCACTTCTGATGGCAGTTATTCTACAATTTTCCTTGGGTCTGCATGAACTACAAGGGCTTATGATCAGTCTGGATGACTGTCTCTTTCCCAAGAATGTAATGCCTCCATTGTCAGTAGGCTTGCATAATGTTATACATTTCTTTGTCGTACGTAGGGTACTTACATATGACATCTTATAGTGTCTCATTGTGATAAGCCATGCGGTAGCCATGCTAAGTGAGAATTGTTCCCACCACATAGTCTAAAGTATCTGTACTGATCTCAAAGGAGTGTTGTAGGTCAGGTAATGAGAGTAATGGTGTTGAGCACAAACACTACTTCAAATCATTGAACGCTTATTGTTGAGACAAAAACCAAACAAATTCTGCCTTGCCACCTCCTACAGTTACTTGGTTAAGGGCCCACACAATATGGGATAACCCCAACATGAACCTACAATAAACATTAGCCAGGCATAGGAAGATTCGAAGCTCAGTGAGTGTGGTTGGTGTTGGCCAATCCTGGATGATCTATATATTGGTTGGATCCACATGTACACCATTATGATCCACGATGTAACCGAGGTATTAGACCTGGTCCTTGTCGAAGGAGCATTTTTCCAAATTGGCATATAACTTGTGTTGTCGAAGGGTGTGAAGAACCTGTTGAATGTGATACAAGTGTTTCGCCCACGTCTTGTTTTAGATGACTATATCATCCAGATACACCACTACAAAAGTATTGGTGAAAGGTCGCAGGATATCGTCCATCATCCTCATGAAATTTGTTGGAGAATTTGTCAAGACAAAGGGCATGACCAACCATTCGAAGAGATCTTCTTTCGACTTGAAGGTGGTCTTCCATACATCTATCTGCTCGATTGGGACATGGTGGTAGCCACATTTCATATCAATCTTTTTGAAGTATTTTTCCCCCTTGAGTTGATCAAGGATATCGTCGATTAGGGGAATCGGGTACCAGTTCCTGACTATAATTTTATTTAGGGGCCAGTAATCAATGCAGAGTCTCAAGGTCCTGTCTTTCTTCTCTACCAACACAATCAACCTCCCACAAGGAGATAATATGGGATGGATTTGGTCCCTATGGAGGAGTTCTTGGATCTGTCGGTTGATCTCATCATTCTCTAATAGGGAGCGACAGTATACTGGCTCATTTGGTAGCAGTGTGTCGGAGGTAAAATCAATGGGATGCTTGACCTAACACTACAAAGTTACCCTATTTGATGAGGAGAAGATATATTGGTATTCCTCCATGAACTTATCCACTTTCTTCTGTTGTGTGGAGAGGTCGGTCGCGAAGGTCCTCAATGTGGCTGCAATCTTCCACTCGTTCTGAGAGAGAATCATGAAGAAGACAAACTTCCCGGTTTGTGAGATGACCTTCCTTCATTGCTTGGCAGATATCAAGAAAATAAAACTAGGTGGGATGGCCTCGGGTATCGTGTACAATTTCATGTTCAAAGTAATAATAACACTACGAGGCCTAGATTCATATAAAGCATGACGTTTCCATAAATAAGGTTTTCCCAAAATAACATCACAAACTTAAAGAGGAGTAGCGTCACATATTACCTCGTCTTTGAAGGGCTTGATGTCTGATCCGAAATCGGATCCAGAAGCCTGATAGGGCTTGAAAAATGCTCAAAAATGAAAGTGCTTGGAATGCGACGAAACCTATGCCATTGCGTCCATCTCATCTTCCTGATTCCGGTGGTATATTTACTTTGTCAAACGGGCTCCGTATGGAGAAGATATCGCATTATGTCCGAAAAGTCAAACAGGCAAAAAAAAATTGCTGACTGTGCAGTCCGTACAATCCGTACGTATGATGACGTGGCATGTCTGTATGATGATGTGGCAGGTCCATACATGTGACATGTGGCAGCTCCAGGAAGTGACACGTGGCAGGCAGATTTGGACATTTGGGCGTACGAATGGACCAATGCTGAGGTGACATGTGTCACCACTAAAAGGGTGACACGTGGCATGGGTGACGTCAGCAGTTGACGTGGATGAATGACGGGACAGTATAGAAGCTAACGCGACAGGTTGACGTGGCAGTATGGTAGGTTGACATGGTAGTACGATGGTTGACAAGTGGCAAGGCATGTGGGCCAATTAGCAGTTGACACGTGTCATGGTTTGATTGGTGGTTAAGGTGCCATGTGGCACCCCATGATTGGTTGTGGTTGTTTGTAAAATTGGTATGGTTAACGAGAGTCAAACGCGCGACCTCCCTCCGAGGCAGAGGACTGGCGGGGTTGGACTAACCGCCCGCCCCCATGGTGGTGCTTGTAAACCAGTTGACGTATATTATATTTAAGTTTGTTTCAAGTGTTAAGTCGTGGGGGAAAGGGGTCGGGGCTTAGCCCCAGTCCTCGGCGCATACTATGCGACCCCACCATACAACCGGGAGTGCGGGGAACCATTACAATGGACCATTACCACAACCGACCGGGAGCCAACTGCTGGGGCGCGGTTATGACCGTTAGGCCCATGACCACATTCAAACGCCAATAGGACCGGGTGACAATGCAGTTTGGGGCCAGCGCTTGGCCTTATTAAAAGCATATGACCGTTCCAAAGGTGCGTGCACCCGGGGTGAGGGGGCTAGCGCCCATATAATATAGTTAAAAGTGGGTTTTTATAACCAATTTTTGGGTTTTAATGGTAATTAAGCCTATTTTTAATGGTTTTTGGGAGTTATTGGGTAGTTTTGAAGCCTAATTTTTGGGAGGAAGTTGGAGATGAGTAACCAACTTCCCAGCTATATAACCCAGGCTTTTTTGAGGCCATAGGGGGCATTCAGAGCAGAATCATGCTGAGGAGAAGCCAAGCCAAAGACATTTTGAGGCAGAGAAGCTTTTGAGGAGGAGACGTTGTCAGACCATTTCTGGGAGCTCCGGATGTCTGTTTTGCGTGTTGTTTTCTTTGCATGGTTCTAGAGATCTGGATGAACATGACCAAATCAGTCTTGTAGCCAGTTGGCATTGCAGCGATGTACTTTTGATATTTTGAGCAAAAATAAAGAAGCCTCCCCCACAGAGAAAAAGGCCTGGAGACGTAGGAAAGTTGTGCCGAACTCCGTTATCAATCTGCGTGTTATGGTTTGTTGTTTATTCTTTCATTTCAGATCTGCAAATATATATATGGTTGTTATAATTCCTCTTCTTTCCTCATTCTTTCACTAAGTTTCTCAAATGGTTAATTAACGCATGCAAAATTAAAACTCAACCATAAGTCATTAAAAGATCCGACGGAGCAAGTGGTATCAGAGCTAGTTGACATTTGTATTTGAGTTTTTCATGTTAACCAGGGAAAAGCTACAACGTGGTGAAGGTGAACTTGTTGCAGAGAATCCATTAATTGTATTGAGAAAAAGATCTTCTCACAGCGAGAATATGGCATCGGAAGAAGGGATTTCTCAAGATGAGAAAGAGTTCCGGAAAACATTCCTTGCTATGTCGGAGATGGTGCAAGTTTTGTACGAAGATTTCTTGGAACAGAAGAGACCAGTTTTGGGTAATTCTTCAAAGGGAAAAAGTGAAGAGGAAGAGTACCATCCTCAGATTCCTCCTTCACCTCCATCAACACCTCCTTATTCTCCTTCTTCTTCAAGTTCAAGTTCTAAATCTAGCGGAAAGAAAAATGTTCATAATGAAATGCCATTGTTAAAACTTGATGTAAAATTTGAGTTGCCCATATATGATGGTGAAGTAAATGCAGAAAAAATTGATAACTGGATCAGGCATATGGAGGTATACTGCAGTGTGCAACAGATC
>SNQJ01S0001097.1:379437-404435 GCA_010110895.2 Picea sitchensis
GTTTTCTACATGGATGATAGTGGCTTCAGTAAGATGTAACAGGGTTCAAATGGCTAACAATATATTGTCAGTTGTCATGATTGTGTTACAGTTGATCTTGATGAGACAGGTGCACAGGACAGAGTTCAGAGACAGAGAGAAAGTCGGGTGGCCTATCCCGAGCTTGTTGACTGGGGACCAAAAGGTCTTATTGTGGGGAGGTGTGATCCGAAATCGGATCCAGAAGCCTGATAGGGCTTGAAAAATGCTCAAAAATGAAAGTGCTCGGAATGTAACGAAACCTATGCCATTGCGTCTATCTCGTCTTCCTGATTCTGGTGGTATATTTACTTTGTAAAATGGGCTCCGTATGAAGAAGATATCACATTCTATCCGAAAAGTCAAACAGGCAAAAAAATTTTGTTGACTGTGCAGTCCATACAGTCTGTACGGATGCTGACGTGGCATGTCCGTACGCTGACATGGAAGTTCTGTACAGGTGACACGTGGAGGCTCCAGGAAGTGACACATGGCAGGCAGATTTGGACATTTGGGCATACGGATGGACCAATGCCGAGGTGACACATGTCACCACTAAAAGGGTGACACGTGGCATGGGTGACGTCAGGAGTTGACGTGGTAGAATGACGGGACAGTACAGAAGCTGACGCGGCAGGTTGACGTGGCAGTACGATAGGTTGAAATGGCAGTATGACGGTTGACAAGTGGCAAGGCACGTGGGCCAATCAGCAGTTGACACGTGTCATGGTTTGATTGGTGGTTAAGGTGCCACGTGGAACCCCATGATTGGTTGTGGTTGTTTGTAAAATTGGTGTGGTTAACGGGAGTCGAACGCGCGACCTCCCTTCGGGGCAGAGGACAGGCGGGGCTGGGCTAACTGCCCGCCCCCATGGTGGTGCTTGCAAACCAATCGACATATATTATATTTAAGTTTGTTTCAAGTGTTAAGTCGTGGGGGAAAGGGGTCGGGGCTTAGCCCCAGCCCTCGGCGCATACCATGTGACCCCACCATACAACCGGGAGCGCGGGGAACCATTACAATGGACTGTTACAACAACTGACTGGGAGCCAACTGTTGGGGCGCGGTTATGACCGTTAGGCCCATGACCACATTCAAACGACAATAGGACCGGGTGACAATGCATTTTGGGGCCAACGCTTAGCCCTTTGGGCTAGCGCTTGGCCTTATTAAAAGCATATGACCGTTCCAAAGGTGCGCACGCTCGGGGCTAGGGGGCTAGCGCCCATATAATATAGTTAAAAGTGGGTTTTTATAACCAATTTTTGGGTTTTAATGGTAATTAAGCCTATTTTTAATGGTTTTTGGGAGTTATTCAGTAGTTTTGAAGCCTAATTTTTGGGAGGAAGTTGGATATGAGTAACCAAATTCCCAACTATATAACCCAAGCCTGTTTKAGGCCATAGGGGGCATTCAGAGCAGAATGATGCYGAGGAGAAGCCAAGCCAAAGACATTTTGAGGCAGAGAAGCTTTTGAGGAGGAGACGTTGTCGGACCATTTCTGGGAGCTCTGGATGTCTGTTTTGCGTGCCATTTTCTTTGCATGGTTCTAGAGATCTGGACGAAAATGACCAAATCATTCTTGTAGCCAGTTGGCATTGCAGTGATGTAATTTTTAGCTTTTGAGCAGAAATAAAGAAGCCTCCCCCACAGAGAAAAAGGCCTGGAGACGTAGGCAAAGTTGTGCCGAACTCCGTTATCAATCTGCATGTTATGGTTTGTTGTTTATTCTTTCATTTCAGATCTGCAAATGTATATATGGTTGTTATAATTCATCTTCTTTCCTCATTCTTTCACTAAGTTTCTCAAATGGTTAATTAACGCATGCAAAATTAAAACTCAACCATAAGTCATTAAAAGATTCGACGGAGCAATGCCATACACCAGGCGACAGTGTTGGCTGACACAGAGGTCGCTTCCTTGGCGAAGCCATCCAATGGTGTAGGGCTACGGGTGTGGTGTTGTCGGCAGGGCTAGCAGCTTGGACACCTAGGCTGAGATGAGGTTATTATGACTACCACTATCAACGATGAAGTGTAGCGAGGTTCCCTTCACCCACATCTGTGCATGAAAAAGGCACTCACCTTCCTCTGGCTCGTCCGGTTCACTAGGTTGGACCTTGGTAGTGGAAATAGTGGCACTGTGTTTTGCATTGATGATCTGTTTTCCCCTTTTGGGTTCATAATCAGATTCAGACCCCGCATCTAAATCAGAGGATTTCACCTCAGTCACCAGTGACATCTTTGAGCAGTAATCAACAATGTTGTGCCAGGGGCTCTGATGGAAGTTCCAGCACTTCCCAGTATCTTTCTTCGTCTTTCTGGTGTCCCTCTTTTCTTGTGGCTTAGGCTGGTGGTAATGAAGTTGTCCTTATTTTCTCTATCCTTTATTCCATGGTTTGGGGCTGCCTTTTCCCTGCTTTTGTTGTGAGGGGTTTCCTGGCCCAAATTTCCGTGTCTTTTGTTTGAGCTTTTGCTTGATTTTGACAGCATATCAGTAGGCCACACCCAAGGATGCGATGTCCATAAACTCCATTTCATCCTTGATGTGTATATGTAGACCACCACAATACTTGAGCACCATATGTCTCTCAAAATATTTGATACCTAGCTTGGTGCGCAAGGTATGGAAGATATTTGTAAACTCTGGCATGACTTGGTCTCTTTCCTGTCGCAGTGTGGTCCATTTTGTGTACAAGTTGTCATAAATTCCGACAGGGTAGTATTGTTCTTTATTAGCATCCCTAAAATGACTCCCAGGTTACCATGACTATAAACAATGAGGGTTACTTTATTTCCTTCTACTCATATAAATTCTCCCACCAATATTTGATGTGGGGAATGACTTTGAGGAGTGCAAAAGTAATCTTTTCTCTATTAGAGAAGTTATGAACAGAAAAATACCCTTCTAGAAAATTCAACCATGTGTCTACAGTGTATGCATCTATCTATCCTTCATATATATGAATATCAAAGTTGATTTGTACCTTGAAAGGGGCGGTGCTACCGCTTGAGGAAGATGTGTCTCCTGTTGGTAGCCGTCGAAGGATTTGTGCAAAAGTATCCATCATTTCGTTCCTCTGTTGCATGAGGGTTTCCTAGAGCAACATTTTGAAAGGATCTCATGTCCCATAATATTTCTTTTCACCTGCCATGACAGGTCTCTTGGGTGTGAGAGAGATTTTGTACTCAACATAAACAATCTCAAGCCCCAATTCTTTGTACCTTGACCTCCTTGGGGACATGCATTAAAAACGACAAGGAGCATTATACCGCTCTAATAGCACTGGTCCATATTTTATGAGCAGAACGAAGTGGATGTAGGTATTATTAATATTGAATACATAAACATATAATAATTATGTGATAAAACAATAGAGATACAACAAAACTGGTTTCTATTAACTCAGGAAATAAGATAAAACTGTAAAATGCAGCGAAAAACAAGCTTGATGGAATCGTGGCGGCTTATCTCTGAGAAGAGATGTGACAGTTGTGCTCATTCGCAAGAAGATGAGTACAATGAGGCTCTGAAGGAATTTTTACAATAAATATGAATTCCAAAACCCTAGACATCGAAAAACCTAACCCTGGGAGATGAAGCGCCAAAATTCATGTGAGCCTCGTTGGGGTATGTTAGTACATTAACTTCCCGGGGTCATAACTTTTGCATACAATATCCGTTTAGGGTGCACGATAGCTAGTTCGAAAAATATTGACGAGATTATTCATTTAGGAGGTTGATTCAAATCCTTTGGCTATCATTGAGAGGCCTTATCATTAAAAAACGTCGTTTAGGCCCTCAAACTGCCCCCCAAAGTTAAAAACTGCTAAAAATAGTAAATTGTCAAAATTGCCAGAAAATTGTTTTGAGCCAGTTGGAGAAGGTGGGTGGCCATCGATATCCACCTG
This sequence comes from Picea sitchensis, assembly GCA_010110895.2. Taxonomy (NCBI): domain Eukaryota; kingdom Viridiplantae; phylum Streptophyta; class Pinopsida; order Pinales; family Pinaceae; genus Picea; species Picea sitchensis. The sequence goes on from SNQJ01S0001097.1 coordinate 383,368, forward strand.
GATCAGTGGCCTTTGTTCCTATGGTTGGGTGACATTATTTCTATATTGTCTATGTCGAAAATGAGCAGATGCCTTATATTCTAACAGTACCAATAATTAAGGACGCTAGAGATGCACAACATGAAGAATAGCTAAGATTTATTTTTCAAAATGGATTGTCCCAAATGTTTATTTAAAATTTGTTTTCTAGTGAAATCTAAAGGCCCGCCATATTGCATGAGGATAGCCCAAATTCCTTTCCTCGAAGCATCACATTCTATTGTGAAAGTCTTTGTGAAGTATGGAAGTTCTAGGACAGAGGTAAATCACATAGAATCTTTGAAGGCCTTGAAGGATTGATTAGAATTTGGAGTCTAAGTGAAAGCATTCTTTTTTATTAGAGGAGTGAGAGGAGCTACAATTTTACTATAATTCCAAACAAACTTGCGATAGCATCCCATTAAACAAAAAAAACCATGCAATATCTTAAGAGTTCTAGGGCGAGGCCAATCCTACATAGCTTCAATTTTTGTAGGATCCACCCATACATAATCCTTTCCAACAATATGACCCAAGCACACCACTTCATAGACTCCAAAGGAACATTTAGATCGTTTGAGGAAAATTTGGTGTTTAGAGAGTAGATGGAGAACTTGATACACATGGGAGAGATGGGATATCTAGATGCATGCAAATTCTCCATGGGAAGGGGGAACTTCTTTGGGAGTGGTAAAAACAATTTGGTCACCGGAGAGGATATATTGTAGGTCAGGATGCATAGAGATTGTCTCAACAAAATGAATGGATTGGAGTTGTGAAATAATTCCAGAATAACCCTTTTTGAGGAGTGTTTCGATGCGTTGGAAACTAATAATATTAGGGGAGCCTGTTGTGATGCCTTAGAACTTATAATGGTGTCTCTTTGGGAATTGCATGGTTAATTCCTTAAAATCCATGAGAATGGGGTTGAGAGTGAGTAACCATTTGGAACCAATAAAAATGTCACAACCACCCATGTCGATAGAAAAAATATGGGATTTTAGGTGATACTGACCAATTTGGAGCTACAAATTTTACAACATCCCCCACATTTCATGGAACCTACATTGGAAATCATGATTTGAAAATTATTGATGACACCAATGAAATGATTGAATTCTTGGGAAATGAGACAATGAATAAAATTATGGGTTATACCATTGTCCACAAGCATGATGATTTTCCTACTTTTAATGTAACCAATTAATTTGAGGGTATGGGGAGTAGAATTTAGTGAGGGTGTAAGGAACCTCCTCGTTACGACGACCAACCTCTTAACAAGTGCAATTTTTTTTTTTCTTTTTATATTTTGTGTGTGCGTGCATGTACAAGGGTAGTAAATACATCTGACTCTGCGTCGCCACCCGACGACGAACATGACACATATAATGACAACACAACATGACGACCTAAGACACACATCAAGTATCTGCAAGAAAAGAGCAACAATCATTCATCAATAAAAAGACTGACCACCCATCCATCCTACCCTGCAGTGGTTAGGACCTCCAAGACACATAAGCAACACTCAAGAACAGGTTCCCATCGATTTTAACCATTTAAGGTCTCAGGGCTGGTGACTGTTCTGAGGAACATGGAGGTGTCTAAATCCCGCCCGACACAAGCAGACCAAGTAATTAAATGATCACAACTAAGTACAACAATTATTTACTAAACAACTATGTCCTCTCCATAATGCGCAAATCAGAGGGACTCCGACAACGACCAACCATTGTTAAGACAAGGTAAATTTCTACAACTCAATTGGCATTAATCACAGACCAATTACTCCATGAATTCCATTAATCGACGAGTCATCCAACCCAACCTTAGAATAATGTAAATTGAAGTAATTGCAAACCCCATTTACCAAATCGTAATAATCCATGATACTTAGTTCAAAGACCTTACATTTCATGTGTCGTCAAAAACAACAAAATTTCAATAGCATTACAATAAAATAACATTGCCATTATATCTTATATTACAACAACTTGCAATTAAAATAACAATCAAATTACCTATCATGTTATCAACACCAAGCTTATATCTTTATTTTATATTGCAATAAAGTACTACCATTACATATTACCCACAATATATTTTAATGAAGTTACCTCATACATATTACAATAACAATAGATTACAGTAAGGTAACAATGCCATTACATAACATTACAATAACTTAGCAATCTAAAATATCCACAACATTACATTCATATGTTTCTAACCCTAACATCAATTTCTATATCACAATAACCTTTCAATTAAATAATATGGATTTCACATTTTATTTATTATTAATAAAATAACACTACACTAACATTACCATAACCTAATCATATCATCACTTTTGTATTATAAAGATATTTCAATTAAAACAATCAAGGACTTTTCATGGTATTTGTTTTTCATAACAATTGAAACTACTAAAACAAGACCAGAAAATAACCATATCGTTACCTTTATGTTAAGTAGCCTTGCAATTAAAAATAACAAGGACCCTACTCTTACGTGTTACAATCACATTTTATAATCATTACAAAATTCCTAAACAATAGGTACAACAACTATACCCTTACTTAATGTAAAAACAATAATTCAGTCACCCAACATTCACACCTGAAAAACACAGTTGAAGTTGTCAATAGCAATAAATCTAGCTGCTGAGAGCGCCTGCCAGAGACCAAGCGGGCCACTGTTGCGTGCATGCCTGAAATTCATTAGGGTTTAAATGAAGGTAACAAAATAAAATCAACAATCTAGGAAATCACGCTGACACCCCAGTTAAGACAGGCAGTGTTGAAAGCGCAGACTAAAACAAACAAGCTGTCAACCGAAGACCACCGTCTGAAATCGCCTTCAAAGAGAAGAGATAATCAACATTTCACCTTCGAATAAAAAGGGAGCAGAGGTAAAAAAAATGTAGAGACACCACTGCCAGAAGGATCTATCAATCAGAGTAGATAAATAGGGACTCTTAGGCTACGGGTGTCAACATGGCATTGTTGTTCAGAAATTTAAATTGATGCCAGAGTTAAATGTGTTGTTTCATGAAGTTAAAAGTGTTGTACGCAAGGGGATCCGCAGTGGAACAGCTGGACGCACAGGAGAATGGGTGTTGTCCCAAGAACTAGATGCACAAGTGGGTCGGTGTTACAGGTTAAGGTACAAAAAATTCAGTGGGGAGGCACGCAGATTGAATAGAACATTGACAAATAAAAAGTTTGCTTGGAGATATACTGCCAAACAAAAATAGTTAACAAAGGGGTGTTGTCCATCAACAAATGGCTGAGGGGATGCTAAATGAAACAATTTTCACAGGACATTGTCCGTCAACGTAAGGCTAAGGTGGTTGCCAAAATGAGAAAAAAAAATGATTATCACTAAATATTATAAATTTGACAAAAGAAGGGTTTTGGGGTACAACCAGAAATCGTAGCAGCCAGGGAGAAGGGCCACGGTCGCGGAATCAGCATGGTCTGAAGGCGATGTGTCCCAAGGTAACTTTTCGGGCATGATGGTCAACAAAAACAGACAGGTTGCAGGGTACGGGAAGGGCATCATCGCCAGTTTTAATTACAACTACACCATGCAAATCCTTTGTTTTGTTTTTTCATAACATTACATCGAAACTTCCTTTCAAACTTGAAAAACTACAGTAAATAAAAATTCTCTGCATAATTCTGAACCTAAGTGCACGACAACCGGTTCAATCCATTAATGCAAAACCTACATGTAGATTCAGTCAATTCGGGCATAGACCCCAGGAACTGTGGCGGACAAATCACTTTAGTTTAAAAAAAAATCAATCAATCAAGAGGCAACAGAGTCATGTGTGCCCGGACAGTTATGGTGGAAGGTGAATACGTCTATTGTGTTTGCCCTATCCAAGGACGCATATATGATAATCAGACTTAGAAATTTTAAACCTGAATTTCCAGGATTCGATTTAGACAAGTGAAAACTTCAGTCTTGAAATGCAGGCATAAAGTTCAGTTGTAAAACATTTCAGACACACAATTTCCAGAGGTTGCTTGGACATATAAATTTAATCCAACTTGAGCAGGTTAGAGGGACGGGTTCCTTGCACAATGAAACTATTTACAACCACTAACAATATACCTACAGATTTAAATCATACAACCTACACAGTCTATCATCCAACTGAAGGTCATACCTTTGCCTTCTCGCCTGCTCCGAGTGTCGCCCATGCGCTCCATCAAAATCCTACTCGCCGACGGTCGAGAATACACCGGTACCTCCCAGCCAATCGCTAGGGGTACTCTGCTTCCCCATTATCCCCCCGAGCCGCAAAGGGGCCACACTCTAACCAGATGGTACGTCTAGCTCCCATCTCACCTCGCAAGGCCGAGCTACCACTCCTATCCGAGATGGAAAACCCAACTCCCCACAAGTAAACAGTCAAGTCACAATTCTGGCAGCGTAACATTATGATAACAGTCGATCCCCTTCTTCCTCATCTTCCCTTTCTTTTATAGATTTTTTAGAATCTCCAACTTTCCCTAAATCACATTTAAATTAGGTTTTAATAAAAAGCTTCTAAATATTCTCCTTCACACAAGTGTCGTCCATCCCCCTCTTTTCTCCATTAATTATTTTCCTTAAATTTGTTAATTGTCTCATTTCCCTCACCCACCTAGAGTTGCTCCTAAATTTACTCCTAGGTGTTCCTAGATTCCCTTTCAGGTTTAAATACTTTCCCTAAATGAAGTTGCTAACATGGATGATTTTCGGGATGGAAATTTATTTTAAAATGTAGAAACCTTGGCGAATATTACTAATGCTTCATATGTCAACTATAAATGTTAGGCGATATTTTTTTTTTAAATATTCAAATTTCTAAGTATTTTATATAGTTTTTATAAAATTTTGGCGGTTTTTAAGGTAAAATAATTTTATTCTATAGAATTTGGGCGAATCATTTTTAAAATAGCGAATCTCATTTTTGGAAAAACCATGGAAAATTAGCCTATGAGCGAAATTTAGCCCCTAAAATCATCTATGGTTGCTAATTTAGTTCATTTTAGAAGGTTCTTAATTGCAGATTCCTTACTATGTTGACCTCGCTTTTTACCATAAGTTCCCCTCTTTCCCTTATTATGTTTCCCCACATTACTTAGTTTCCTAAATTTTATGATTCCCTTAATTCCCCTTTTTATTAGAGCCAAAAGGCAGTTGCTCTATTTACTCTTTTCCTTTTATTATTAATTTGAAATATTTTTACTCTTTCACATGTTAGATAATTTAATTCTTCTTTACAATTTAAAACCACAGATTTTAATTAAATTATTACTCTCTTCATTTTACCCCAAAAATTTATGAAGACTAAAACTATTACTTAGGTGGTTTTCACTCTAAATTTTTATTTTTATTTTTATAGGGTCTTTTTCTTAAGGTTAAACAAAATTTTACCCTAGAGAAGTTTTAGACTTAGATTTAGATTCTGAACTGGGCGAAAATTATTTAGGGAAGTTGTTTAAGAATTTCTTAAGGCGTTAAAGTCTTAGGGCCATCTAGGTTTGTTCCTTCATCATCATCAACGCGACGTGCCCTTCAGGACGCACCACGTGCTCCAAGGGTGCCACTCGCCTTGTTTGTTTCTTTTGCGCGACGTGACCTTCAGGATGCACCACGTGCTCCAAGGGTGCCACTCACCAACTTGAGTTTCTTTTGCACGACATGCTACCACGTGCTCCAAGGGTGCCACTCACTGACTTGACTGATTGGTAGACATCAATAACCCCTGGAGTCAACACTTCGCCAGGTGAACTTGTGGGAGACTAGGGGATTCTAAGGAATAAGGCCCTCGCCTTATTGTGTGCCCCTTAGAGTCATCGTGAGTGACTGTCGCAGTCTGCCCTCACGACATCGTGGATCCTCTCGAACTAGGTAATTGTTAACCTACATTTCGAGCCACGGCGGGAGTGCTAGTAGGCCGTGGCAGGGTTGTTGTCCACAACTCTCCCTCAACCTCTCTGCTAATCGTGTGTGGCCCCTTTACTCCATATGTGAGTCTGGTCGGAAAGCTATCATCAGCCTGCATCATCAAAAAATGTGTCAGAACATGTCCACATCATATCATCAAATCAATGTAATATCACAGTAAATAAATCAACCCAAATAGCACACTCCCTGACTCAATCCAGAGTCTAAGGGGTTCCATCAATGCCTCTGCATCCTCAAGGTCCAAAACCCTGCACACTCAGTAAAACCGAGTCAATAGCACCTGTCTATGTCAAAGCAGTAAAACATCATGCCATCTATCATAACGCATAATAATCAAGGACAAGAGTTTTAATATCATCATAGTCCAGATCACTTGCAAGCAAGTGTCCTCAAAGAATAAGTTTTCTCAGTGCACCAGAGCGGGATGTTACATACACCCCCTCTTGGTCTAAACTTTGTCACGAAGTTTCATAGTATAAATTCCGAAATAAATGTATCACAGTATCATAAGTCTATCTATCAAAAAAAAATGGAAACTGCTGGTGCATATCATATGCGTCCTCCCAGGTCGTCGAGTGAGGACTATAACTGTCCCACTAGACCTTGACCTGATCTACCGTTCGATGTCATAATTGTCGAACGCGATGATCTAAAATGCGGACCGGCTCAGCCGTGAGCGCTCCCTCGTTTGATACCTTCAAGGAACTCATGTCAATCACATGTGTAGGATCACTAATATAATGTCTCAAAACAGATACATGAAAAATATCGTGCATACGCCTCAAAGAATCAGGCAAGGCTAGTCGATAGGCCACGGGTCCCTTTCTCTCCATAATCTTGAAAGGTCCCACAAACCTAGGAGAGAGTTTATCTCCCTTTCCCAACTTGATTGAACTCTTATGCGGTTTAACCCGTAAGAAGACTCGATCTTCGACCTCATAACTATGGTCGACTCGGTGCGCATCGACATAACTCTTCTGTCGATCTTGCGCTTCTTTAATCCTTTGTCTTATTGTTTTCATTTGTTCTTCCATTTCTTGAATCGTTTCTAGTCCCACTAGGACCCTATCCTCAGGTCGATCCCAGCTCAAGGGTGTCTGACATGGTCGCCCGTAAATAAACTCAAAAGGCGCCATCTTAATGGTGCTCTGGTAACTATTGTTGTAAGCGAACTCTATTAGTGGCAAGAATTCTTCCCAATGCTTTTGTTGGTCCATCACGTACATGCGCAACATATCCTCCAAGGTTTGGTTCATTCGTTCGGTATGTCCGTCAGTCTCTGGGTGATACGCAGTACTAAAGTTAAGTTGGGTTCCCAAGGCCTCTTGGAAACTCGTCCAAAATCGTCCAGTAAACACCGATCCTCGATCGGATATAATCCTCTTAGGCACGCCATGCAGCCTCACAATCTCACTGATAAAAAATCTAGCTATGTCAGGTGCCTGATACGTCGTACGCACAGGAATAAAGTGAGCAGTCTTTGTCAGAGTGTCTACTACTACAAAAATCGATTCGTGTCTCCTTGTCATTAGTGGTAATCCAACAATAAAATCCATCGAAATAACTTCCCATTTCAATTCTGGAATGGCATGTGGTTGTAGTAATCCTGCTGGGTGTCTATGTTTGGCCTTTACCTGCTGACACTCCAGACACCTGGCCACATAGTTAACTATGTCGGCCTTCATACCGCTCCAGAAAAATAAGGGCTTAAGATCTTCCCTCATCTTCATAATTCCCGGGTGATCCATGTAAACTTTTCTATGAGCCTCACTCAGGATCAACATCCTCAACTCATCATTTGGTGGTACGTAAATCCAACTTTTAAACCTCAATAACCCATCGCTATCAAAATAAAATCCCTCATATCATGGTACCATCATTGAGTTTTGTCCAATAAATCCCTCGACCTCCTTGTACCAATCATCGTCACGCTGTAAAGTGAGAATCTTCTCACGTAGATTCGTCTGAAGAGGCAACACAGAAAAGATGCACGACCTCCGACTCAAAGAATCTGCCACTCGATTCATTGTTCCCTTTATGTAAGTGATCTCAAAGTCATACTCGCTAAGCAATTCCGACCAATGTCGTTGTCGCGCGTTCAGGTCGCTTTGCGTAAAAATGTGTTGTAGTCCACAATGATCAGTCTTTAATTCAAATTTTCATCCAACAAGGTAGTGTCTCCAAACCTTCAAAGCATATACGATTGCTAATAACTCCAAATCGTGGGTCGCGTAGTTTTCCTCATGCCTTCTCAGTTTCCTCGAAATGTAAGCAATTACTCATCCGTGTTGCAGCAAGACTCCGTCTAAACCTTACTTGGATGCGTCTGTGCATACCAAGAAGTCCACGTCCATGTCAGGGACCTTTAGTATCGGCGCAGTTGTCAACAACTCTTTAAGCCTCCGAAATGCTTCCGCGCATTTATCGGTCCAAAACAAACTTATTGTTTTTCTTCTACAATTCCGTGATCAGATTTGCTATCTTCAAAAATCCCTCGACAAACCGTCGATAGTATCCTGCTAAACCCATAAGGCTACGCACTTCTGTGACATTCATCGGCGTAGGCCATTCCATAATAGCCTCAACCTTTGCTGGATACACGGCGATACCTTCGTCGGAGATGACATGCCCTAAGTAGTGAATCCTCGATTGATAAAAAGAGCATTTGGACAGCTTCCCATACAATTTGTGCTCTCGCAGACACTGTAGTACCAAGCTCAAGTTCTCGTCATGCTCCTCCGTCGTCCGAGAGTAGATCAAAATATCGTCAATGAATACTTGGACGAACTTGTCCAAGTACTCATAGAACACCCCGTTCATCAAACTCATAAATGCTCCTGGGGCGTTTGTCAATTCAAACGGTAAAACAGTAAACTTGTAATGTCCAAACCTCATCTTAAAGGCGGTCTTAGGGACGCCATCCTCCTTGATCCGTAATTGGTGATACCCTGATCGCAAATCGATCTTAGATAACTCCATCACACCCTTCATTTGATCGAATAGATCATCAATTCTCGGCAAGGGATACTGATTCTTGATCGTAGCCTTGTTCAGTTGATGGTAGTCAATGCAAAGCCTCCATGATTCGTCCTTCTTTTGTATGAAAATGACGGGTGCTCCCCACGATGACACACTAGGACATATCAGTCCCAAGTGCAACAACTCCTTCAGTTTCATTTTCAACTCTTGCAACTCCGGGGTCGACATCCGATATGGCGTTCTTGCTATCGGTTCGGTCCCCGGTTTCAAGTCTATGGTAAAATGCAAATCCCTTTACGGTGGCATCCCAGGTAACTCCTCTGGAAATACGTCCGCAAACTCCTTCACCACCAGGAGGTGTTCTAGACCTTCCACTACTCCCTTCTCGTTTAATGCAAGGATCGCATAAATCTTGCACCCCTTACGCATACTCTTTCGTAGCTGTAAGGAAGAGATGAACCACACAGAAACTCCCTGGTTCTGTCTTACAATCACATGTCTATGTCCTTCATCATCAACCAAGCTCAACCATTCCGTCTTACAGTTGAGTATCACCTCATGCAATTCCAACCAATCCATACCAATCATGACATCATAAGATCCTAAGATTGTGATGTACAAGTTTACCCTTGTGACAAGCTCTCCCAGGTTAAGGGCATAGCCCGCAACCTTTCCTCCAACCTTCTGTCTGGCTCCCGAAGCCATCTCTACGAAGCTAAACTCATCCTGTTCAAATTCCTTTACCTTAATCCTTTTTAGCGCTGCACCAAAAATGAAACTCTCAGTAGCACTTGGGTCTATCAAATACTAAGGGTCTGGTCAACGACAGTACCTGTCGTCTCGAGCACAGTCGACTGATGCTCTACCTGGCGGTTATTCACCGCTACATGAATCCGATGGGCCTAGCCCATATCTCCCACTGTAGTGGGTCCGACTGATCCGGACACTCTGGTCCTCTCCACAGTACAGTCGCGCTGGTAGTGTGGCTCCCCACACGTCCAACACCCCTTCTTCGGCCGAATAGTCCTGGTACCTAAAGTAGAAGATGACGGCCCACCGGCCTGGAACCCTGGTCTGTTCTGCTGAACATGCCTAAACTGTTGCTGCTATGGGCGATGTTGATGTTGATGCTGTGGTCCCCGATAAGGTGTCTGTTGCTGAGGTGGCAGTCACTGGGGTGTAGTGAAAGTGGATCCCATATGGTAGCCATGATATCCCGGCATATGTCTCGCTGGTGTCTGGTGCTCCGGCGTTCTAGATGAACCCTGTCCTGCTGGTCTCGCTGGAGTCCTAGTCTGACCCCCACTAATAAGCTCCTCCTCTGCTATGAGGGCCTTATGGACGACATCGTGCAAGGTTTGAGGCATCAAAATCCTAACGTTTTCACGCAGGCTGCCGTTAAGGCCAAACACGAACCGATTGACCTTAAGTTTCTCATTGTTAAAGTGCGGAGCATACCGGAGCAGCTCCATAAAACGTGCCTCATACTCGGGCACCGTACGACTTCCCTGTCATAAAGCGTTGAACTCATTGAGCTGACGCTCAATGAATTCCTCTGAAATATACCTCTCTCGGAACCATTCTTTGAACAGTTCCCATGACACGTCTTCAATGGCCATGTTCAGCTGCGGTAGGAGCATCTTCCACCATAGAAGAGCGCTCCCCTTCAGTTGAAAGACCGCCATGATGACCTTCATGTTGGAGGTATAATCGTGAAGTGCGAAGCACATCGCCATGTTCTCCAACCATGCCTCGGCGGCTGCGCCATCTGGGGTACCAAAGAACTCGGGAAATTTGACCTTCTCGAGTTCACGTCGAATGCTACCACTAACGACCAGTGCGCGCRGCGGAACCTTAGAGGGCACCCATGCCATGGCCTCATCTCTATCCAAATGGATGATCAGTGCCTCAGACATGCGCTGAAAAGATCTCATCATCTCGACTACATCGCCAACTGTTATCTGCTCCTGTCCGGGAACCTGCTCGTCTCCCTGGGGGTTAGACCCCTCAGGCGTGGATGCTACTGGAGGCGTCACGCCTCCTCCCCTATCACCTTTTCATATAACTCCGCGGCGTCCTCTAACCATGATTACCTGCACACACACAATCAACTCGATCAACAACAGTATAATCAAATCAAATCATGTCAACGAAAGCTGTACTGAATCCCAAGTCGCGGGTCGAACCCGCTCTGATACCATATGTAAGGAACCTCCTCGTTACAATGACCAACCTCTTAACAAGTGCATTTTTTTTTCTTTTTATATTTTGTGTGTGCGCGCGTGTACAAGAGTAATAAATACATCCGACTCTGCGTCGCCACCCGACGACGAACATGACACATATAATGACAACACAACATGACGACCTAAGATGCACCTCAAGTATATGCAAGCAAAGAGCAACAATCATTCATCAATAAAAATACTGACCACCCATCCATCTTACCTTGCAGTGGTTAGGACCTCCAAGACACATAAACAACGCTCAAGCCCAGGTTCCCATTGATTTTAACCATTTAAGTTCTCAGGGCTGGCGACTGTTCTGAGGAACATGGAGGTGTCTACATCCCGCCCGACACAAGTAGACCAAGCAATTAAATGATCACAACTAAGTACAACAATTATTGAATGAACAACTATGTCCTCTCCGGAATGCGCAAATCAGAAGAACTCCGACAACGACCAACCATTGTTAAGACAAGGTAAATTTCTACGACTCAATTGGCATTAATCACATACCAATTACTCCCTGAATTCCATTAATTTACGAGTCATCCAACCCAACCTTAGAATAATGTAAATTGAAGTAATTTCAAACCCCATTTACCAAATCGTAATAATCCATGATACTTAGTTCAAAGACCTTACATTTCATGTGTCGTCAATAACAACAAAATTTCAATAGCATTACAATAAAATAACATTTCCATTATATCTTATATTACAACAACTTGCAATTAAAATAACAATCAAATTACCTATCATGTTATCAACACCAAGCTTATATCTTTATTTTATATTGCAATAAAGTACTACCTTTACATATTACCCACAATATATTTTAATGAAGTTACTCCATACATATTACAATAACAATAGATTACAGTAAGGTAACAATGCCATTACATAACATTACAATAACTTAGCAATCTAAAATATCCACAACATTACATTGATATGTTTCTAACCCTAACATCACTTTCTATATCACAATAACCTTTCAATTAAATAATAAGGATTTTACATTTTATTTATTATTAATAAAATAACACTACACTAACATTACCATAACCTAACCATATCATCACTTTTGTATTATAATGATATTTCAATTAAAACAATCAAGGACTTTTCATGGTATTTGTTTTTCATAACAATTGAAACTACTAAAACAAGACCAGAAAATAACCATATCATTACCTTTATGTTAAGTATCCTTGAAATTCAAAATAACAAGGACCCTACCCTTACGTGTTACAATCACATTTTATAATCATTACAAAATTCCTAAACAATAGGTACAACAACTATACCCTTACGTAATGTAAAAACAATAATTCAGTCACCCAACATTCACACCTGAGAAACATAGTTGAAGTTGTCAATAGCAATAAATCTAGCCGCTAAGAGCGCCTGCCAGAGACCAAGCGGGCCACTGTTGTGCGCATGCTTGAAATTCATTAGGGTTTAAATGCAGGTAACAAAATAAAATCAACAATCTAGGAAATCACGCTGACACCCCAGTTAAGATAGGCAGCGTTGAAAGCGCAGACTAAAACAAACGAGATGTCAACCGAAGACCATCGTCTCAAATCGCCTTCAAAGAGCAGAGATAATCAACATTTCATAATGCAGGAGCATCTCCCACATCAAGCGAGCCAGCATGAATGCAAGTGGACAGCTGGGCAAGAGCCATCACAAAATTTTGAATTGCCTTGGAAGTTGTTGCGCGATCGTAAATGAAGTCATTAAAAAGAGGCACACTTGTATATTGTAATCGGACCTTGAGCCTTTAGCTCTCGTCCTCAGTAGGTAGAAGGCATTTAAGATAGTTAATGCAGGTAGATAGAATTTAATTCTAGATTAGATTGTTTGAGAGCGCAAGAGGGAAACGGGATATAGACACCCTCATTGTGCATTGTAACATTATCAGAGTTAGAAGCATTGGAGCAAGAGCATGCAGAGAGATGTGTAAGAACACCCATGTACACATATTTGGATTAATAGGAAGAGATTGATTCAAATTCATGGTTTTGTGTTGTTCTCTGTGTATTGATGTTGAATGATATGCTCATGAATGTTTGCTTCCTATTATACATTTGCGTTATATGTTGTGTATATGATTTCATGTTTGAGTTTGAAGTCTGGAGGGAAGAAGGAATGAGTTTCAATTGTTTCTCTATCTGAGCTAGAGTTCCTGCAAGGAGTGTAGTTGAAGTGTCTGCAAGGAGTGCATTGACAGGGGGCTCAGGTAGTTTAGCTTTGGTTCGCATTCACCCATAGGTGCAGTTGGGAACAGGAGCCGTGTAAGGAGTGCGCAGGCCAAGTGAAGTTCAGGGTTGCGAACCTGAGAAAGGGTTGAAGGACTGCTGCTGCAGGTGTGCACAGAGTCGAAGATTCAACACTTGGAAGTGGTTGAATGTCTGTCGCAAGGATTTTGTGCAAAATTCTCTGAAGGATTCAGAGTTGGTAGAGATCAGAAGGTATAGGACCTTTGAGAAAACGTCGAAGAGAAGAACATGAGCTTGTGTCATAGAGTGGTTAGAAGGCGTTGCAAGTTTGCATGCAGATAGACAATTTTCCATGGAGGAACACTTGGTCCTTCGTAAGGATTACCAAGGAAGGACAGACGGACGAAATTATCTGAGGAGATTTCGAGAAACTCTGTGATTCGTTAGATCTCACAAAGGTGCAGGGGAGATACAACGACGTATTCTCGAGAGGTTAAAAGCTCAGGAGGGATAGAGTCATTGATCCAAGCCAACCAGGGTCGTTGGATCACTCGCGGAATCTCCTATCAGGATATCATGAGGGAAAGAGTTGAAGGTTGGGCAACGGGAATCGCGAAATTGCGAAACGCGATATCCCGACAGCTAAGGGAATAGTGTAGGCCACAAGGGTTAGTAGGTAGACAGGTGGCATGCCTTATTGGGGTTTCGCAGTGAGAAGTCCCGATACAATAACATCTGGATTCGCGATATTGCGAACTCCGAAATGCCGATGGAGTGAAGGACCGTTGAATAGTCAACTCGTACGTGCCTCGGGGTTTTGACATATCGGAAGTCGGGAGTCGGTAAAGTGAGTTGTTTGATATCGCAAGTGGTGAAATCATGATAAGAAAAGTTCTGAAATAGAAAGGAAGGTTAGCGTTGACTGTCGTCGGGTCTCGGGGACTTGAGGGTACAATGCTCGACCACTGACCTCGCGAAGTCGCGAAGTCCGATCCTTCGAGTGTAGAGAGGGGATCGCGCGAAAAGTTCTATGGGTGCATATTTCCCAAGAGGGAAATAGAAGAGCGTTACAGTTCTTCAGGCCAAGGAAGAAGAAAAGATCCTGAGCTGATGTAGGCCTTCCGACCTGCGGGTTGTGAGGAAGGTCATACTACATCAAGTGGTATCAGAGCCTGATTCTTGTCTGTACATTTCAAATGAGGGAGGCATAAGAGGTAAAGAGTACTCTGATACATTGCATCAAGTGGTATCAGAGAACAGAAAGATTCTTTGCTTTCTATAGAAGAGAAAGAGAATACACCATGCCTCCCAGGAGAGATAGATAATCACCCGATCCAGAGGATAGGGAAATGCCGAGAAGAAGAGGCAGACAGATGACTGATCTAGTCATGGAGAGACAGATGTATGATCTATGAGCTAGGCTCGAAGACATGGAGACAGCGCAAAGAGGCAGAGTCAGCGCAGGGGATCTGAGTGATTCCGAGAGTGAAGCTGAGGCTGAACGTGAAGAAGAAGTTGCAGCTGAAGATGCATCAAACGAGTGTTTGATCAAAGCTATTTCCAGGATGGGTGCAAGAGCAAAGATGGACATTCCAGTTTACGAGGGAAACTTGTATGCAGAGGCACTTCTAGACTGGATTAGAGCTCTGGACACATACTTTGACTATGACGATGTCGAAGAATACAAGAAAGTCAAGCATTCTGTCACTAGATTGAAGGGACATGCAACATTGTGGTGGGATGAACTACAAGCTGACAGATGCTGCAAGGGCAAGTAGAAGATCTAGAGATGGGACATAATGATCGTGAAGATGAAGGCAAAATTCATCCCCAGGGATTATCAAATTACTCTGTTCAGGAGGATGCAGAACCTGAGACAGAAGCTGATGACAGTGAAGGAATACACTGAGGAATTCTATAAACTGAACATCGGGGCAGGTCATCGAAAGAGAGATGATGAAAATTTTTCCAGATATATGAATGGCCTGAGATATGATATCCAGGATGA
Organism: Picea sitchensis; assembly: GCA_010110895.2. NCBI lineage: Eukaryota > Viridiplantae > Streptophyta > Pinopsida > Pinales > Pinaceae > Picea > Picea sitchensis. Next base: position 398,796 of record SNQJ01S0001097.1, read on the forward strand.
GATGAGCATGGTAACCATCCGAACGGTGAAAAATGCTTATTATATGGATATGAAAGCAGAGGAGAAGCTGGGACGAAAGCAAAGTCAGAGGGGTCGAGGTAGAAGTCATCCCAGAGGCAAATCAGTTGCCCAGGAAAAATACCAGAAGCCCAAGGAGAACTGGAAGAAACCTCAGACCTGAACTGAGAGAGGTGGAACCTCACAGAGAGGGCCATATGTTGAATAGAGAGGACAACATACTGAGCAGAGAGGAGATTATTCTAACAACAACACTTTTCCTCGTACCAAGGGCAGAGGAAGAGGAAGAGGTTGAGTAATCACATGCTTCACATGTGGAAAGAATGGGCACAAGTCTTATGAGTGTCCATACAAAAATAAGGAGACTGGAGAAGCTCACATCAACAAAGAACAGAGGCGAGATGTTGAGGCAGAAGACGCTGAAGGTGGAAGATCACTCATGATGCATAAAGTCCTTTTGACACCCGAGAAGGAGGTGGAGAGTTCAGTCCAAAGGACCAGACTTTTCAGGACTGCTTGCAAAACCAAGGACAAGGTATGCAAAGTCATTGTAGATAGTGGTAGCACGGATAATCTCGTTTCTACGGAGATGGTAGAGAAGCTGGAGCTGGAGACGACGGATCATCCAATCCCATACAAAGTTTCGTGGCTACAGAAAGGACACCAGGTAACTGTCACTAAACAATGTTTAGTTGAATTCAAGATAGGAGGATATAATGATAAAATATTATGTGATGTCATTCCTATGGATGTTTGTCATCTATTGTTGGGTAGACCGTGGAAATATGACAGAAATGTGATTCACGATGGGAGGAAGAACACATACACCCTGGAGAAGAATGGGAGGACACACATGTTGTGTCCAATTAAGGATCAAGAGGTGAAGTCGGAAGTAAGCAACACAGTACTTCTCATGAGTGGGAAGGAACTTCTTACAGAGGTTAAGAAGAAGGAAGAACCATAGTTCATTGTGGTCAGAAAACTGAAGATTATTCTGACTAGCACAAGAGTGGATGATTTTCTAGAGGAAGTTTAGGAACTGCTGTAAGAGTTCACTGATATAATAGTGGACGAACTACCTCGTTCGTTACCACCRATCAGAAGTGTGAGTCATCATATTGATCTCATACCACGGGCCAGTTTTCCAAACAAAGCCGTGTACAGATTGACATTGCAAGAGAATGAAGAGGTTAAGAGACAAGTCCAGGATTTGTTGGACAAAGGTTTAGTCAGGGAAAGCTTGAGTCCATGTGTTGTTCCAATAGTATTCAGTCCGAAGAAATATGGAGGCTGGAGGATGTGTACTGATTCAAGGGCGATCAATAAGATAACCATCAGGTACAGATTTCCATTGCCGAGGATGGATGATCTGATGGATTGCTTGAGTGGAGCCAAGTATTTTTCAAAGATTGATTTGAAAAGTGGTTATCATCAAATCCACATGAGAGAAGGTGATGAATGGAAGACAACATTCAAAACAAATGAAGGGTTGTATGAATGGCTTGTTATGCTGTTTGGCTTCACAAATGCATCGATTACCTTCATGAGGTTGATGAATGAAGTCCTGAGGGAGTTCATCGGAAAATTTGTCATTGTGTATTTAGATGACATATTGGTTTGCAGTAAAACAGTGGCAGAGCATCTGAAGCATTTGGCTATAGTGATGAAGAGATTACAACAGGAGAAGCTGTTGATAAATATGAAGAAGTCCTCATTCATGAAGACATATATCATTTACTTCGGATTTGTTATTTCTGCAAATGAGTTGAGGATGGATCCAGATAAGGTGGAGGTAATCAAGAATTGGCCATCACCAAAAAATATTTTCGAGGTGAGAAGTTTTCACGGATTGGCTAGTTTCTACCGAAAATTCATCAGGAATTTCAGTGGAATTAGTGCAGCAATGATGGATACAGTGAATAAAAGACATAAGTATTTTCACTAGACTGAAGAGGCTGAGAAGAGCTTCAACATGTTGAAGAGGAAGATCACGGAACAACCCGTGTTGGTGTTGCCGGATTTCCAGAAGACATTTCAGGTGAAATGTGATGCAAGCGGATTTGCAATCGGGGAAGTCTTGAGTCAGGAAGACAGGTCGATAGTGTATTTCAGCGAGAATCTGAATGAGGCGAAAGTAAAGTACTCCACTTATGATAAGGAGTTCTATGCTATCATCCAGGCATTGAATAAATGGAGGCATTACCTAATCCCGAAAGAGTTTGTTTTATACAGTGATAATCATGCACTGCAGTTTGTGACTCAATAGGAAAAGTTGAATCATAAACATGTCAAATGGGTTGAGTATATGCAGAATTTCACATTTGTGATTAAATATATTTTGGGTACTGCTAACAAAGTTCCTGATGATTTGAGCAGGAAGTGTTTGCTGTTGCAGGAGTTCAAAGTCAAAACATTGGGTTTTGATGATCTCAGGGACATGTATGCTGATGATCCATATTTTAAAGAGGCTTATGAAGAAACTGAGAATCCAATTCTCAGGGATAGAAGCGAATGGATGGACTACATGATCCAGGAATGATTATTGTTTAGAGGTAATCAACTGTGTATTCATAAATTCTTCACGAGGGAGAATATGCTGAAGGAGAAACACAATGGAGGATTGGCAGGACACTTTGGTCACGACAAGACGTTTGCAAAATTGAATGAGTCATATTTTTGGCCGGGAATGCGAACAAACGTCAAGAGATTTGTGGACAGATGCAAATTTTTTCAGCATTCAAAGGGAAGGAAGCAGAATACGGGATTTTATCAACCATTTCCCATACCAGAGAGGCCATGGGATGAAATTAGCATGGATTTTGTATTGGGGTTGCCAAGGTCACAAAGAGGTGTTGATTCAATCTTTGTGGTGGTGGATAGATTTTCCAAGATGGCACACTTTATTCCATGTCAGAAAACGAGTGACGCAACTCACATTGCGAATCTGATTTTCAAATAGGTCATTCGACTTCATGGGTTGCTGAGAAGCATAGTTTCATATCGAGACACCAAATTCATAGGGAATTTTTGGAGGACCTTATGGAAGAAGCTGGGAACTAACTTGTTGTTTATTTTGGCTTATCATCCTCAGACGGATGGACAGACATAAGTGGTCAACAGAAGTCTGGGAGACTTGCTGAGAAGCTTGGTGATAGAGCACCACAACCAGTGGGACAACATATTACCACAAGCAGAGTTTGCTTATAATGACTCAGTTAATAGAAGTACAGGGCAAAGTCCATTTCAGATTGTCTATGGCATGCAACCGAGAGGAATTTCCGAACTGAGGGATTCAGAACAGACTGTGACTAGGAGCGCTAGTGCAGAAGAATTCACAGAGGCGATGAAAGAAATTCACAGTCAGGTGAAGGAATGATTGCAAGATTCAAGTTAGGAATATAAGCGCAGAGCAGATCAACATAGGAGACAACTTCAGTTTGAGGTTGGTGACTTAGTTTTGGCACATTTGAGAAAGGAAAGGTTCCCGAAAGGAACATACAACAAGCTGAAGATGAAGAAAATTGGACCATGCAGGGTCTTGAGGAAATTTGGGACGAATGCTTATGAGATTGAATTACTCGATGGGATCAAAATTTCTCCGATATTCAATACCTCGGATTTGTACCCATATAAAGCTGAGGAAGCAGAGACTAGAACTGAGTAGCCAGTGATCCAGTGGACAAAGCATATGCCAGTTGCAGAAAAGTCGCAGATGGAGTGCATACTGGACAAGAGAGTAAGAAAGAGGACCAAGCAAAATAAATACTTTGAGTATCTGGTCAAATGGAAGAACCATCCAGTTGAAGATGCCAGCTGGGAGAACGAAATGGAGATAAAAAAGCATGGACAAACCGCGCAGGAGCTCATGGACAGGATCCCATGAAAGTTTTCAAGCGAGGGAGTATGATGCAGGAGCATCTCCCACATCAAGCGAGCCAGCATGAATGCAAGTGGACAGCTGGGCAAGCGCCAGCGCAAAATTTTGAATTTCCTTGGAAGTTGTTGCACGATCTTAAATGAAGTCATTCAGAAGAGGCGCACTTATATATTGTAATCATACCTTGAGCCTTTAGCTCTCATCCTTAGTAGGTAGAAGGCATTTAATATAGTTAATGCAGGTAGATAGAATTTAATTCTAGATTAGACTGTTTGACAGCGCAAGAGGGAAACGGGATATAGACACCCTCATTCTGCATTGTAACATTATCAGAGTTAGAAGCATTGGAGCAAGAGCATGTAGAGAGTTGTGTAAGAACACCCATGTACAGATATTTGGATTAATAGGAAGAGATTGATTCAAATTCATGGTTTTGTGTTGTTCTCTGTGTATTGATGCTGAATGATATGCTCATGAATGTTTGCTTCCTATTATACATTTTCTTTATATGCTGTGTATATGATTTCATGTTTGAGTTTGAAGTCTGGAGGGAAGAAGGAATGAGTTTCAATTGTTTCTCTATATGAGCTAGATTTTCTGCAAGGCGTGTAGTTGAAGTGTCCACAAGGAGTGCATTGACAGGGGGATCAGGTAGTTTAGCTTTGGTTTTCATTCACCCAAAGGTGCAGTTGGGCACAGGATCCGTGCAAGGAGTGCACAAGCCGAGTGAAGTTCAGGGTTGTGAACCTGAGCAAGGGTTGAAGGACTGCTGCTGCAGGTGTGCACAGAGTCGAATATTCAACACTTGGAAGTGGTTGAATGTCTGCCGCAAGGAGTGCATGCAAAATTCTATGAAGGATTTAGAGTTGGTAGAGCTCAAGAGGTATAGGACCTTTGAGAAACCGTCGAAGAGCAGCACGGGAGCTTGTGCCGTAGATTGGTTAGAAGGCGTTGCAAGTTTGCGCGCAGATAGACAAGTTTCTGCGGAGGAACACTTGGTCCTTCGTAGAGATTACCAAGGAAGAACGGACGGATGGAATTCTCTGAGGAGATTTCGCGAAACTCCGTGAGCTGTTAGATCTCACAAAGGTGTAGGGGAGATACAACGACCTATTCTCGAGAGGTTAAAAGCTTAGGAGGGATAGAGCCGTTGATCCAAGCCAGTCAGGGCCGTTGGATCACTCGTGGAATCGCCTATCGGGAGTTCGTGAGTAGAAGAGTCGAAGGTTGGGCAACGGGAATCGTGAAATCGCGAAACGCGATATCTCGACGACTAAGGGAACAGTGTAGGCCAGAAGGGTTAGCAGGTAGACAGGTGGCACGCCTTATCGAGGTTTCGCAACAAGGAGTCCCGATACAATAGTATCTGGATTCACGATATTGCGAACTCTGAAATGCCGATGGAGTGAAGGACCATTGAATAGTCAACTCGCACGTGCATCGGGGTTTCGACATATCGGAAGTCAGGAGTCGGTAAAGTGAGTTGTTTGATATCGCGAGTGGAAAAATCGCGATAAGAAAAGTTTCGAAATAGAAAGGAATGTTAGCGTTGACTGTCATCGGGTCTCGGGGACTTGAGGGTACAATGCTCGACCACTGACCTCGATTAGTCACGAAGTTCGATCCTCCAAGTGCAGAGAGGGGATCGCGCGGAAATCTCTGTGGGTGCAGATTTCCCGAGAGGGAAATAGAAGAGCGTTACAGTTCTTCGAGCCGAGGAAGAAGAAAAGATCCTGATCTGATGT
>SNQJ01S0001098.1:0-12421 GCA_010110895.2 Picea sitchensis
TTCTAGAGATCAGCTTGCTGATATTTTCACCAAGCCACTAGGAAAGTCAGTTTTTGACTTCCAAAGACAGCACTTAGGCATAGTCAGTGCTGCTGATTGTAACTGTTGAGTCTAAGAGGGAGTGTTAAATATATTGTACTCTCAATAGTATGACCGTACACTGCCAGCTGTACTGGACAATTGTACTTTCTATTTTTGTCTTGCTTGAGCATATATAAGCTCAGCTATTTCCTATTGTTGAATGCTCTTCATTTCTTCAACTTACTTCTGTACTTTCTGTACTTCTTCATACATTTGAATATACTATTCTTTTCTCTCTGCATTTCTCTGTCCTTCACAATTTATCACAAATTGCCAATTAATGTATTCCTAGTTTGTCACCATATGCCCATCATATATATATCATGTGTCTGTTATATATCTTAAAGATTTTCATTTTTGTTATTGTTTGTGCCATTTTTAGATGGGATATTTAATTGATAGATGACCTTCGAGACAACATAAAAATTGTGTTCCGATTTTTCTTCAATGTTGAAAATGAATTGGTTTTTGAAGTCGTAAAAAAGCATGGTGAATGAAAAAAAAGTGATTAATGGGCAAGTAAGTGAGTTATTACACATATAGTTTAATTCATGAAAACAACACACGATGCATGCTTGTATCTTAGTGTCCCCTTGTGTCTTGGCTATGTGGTTGTCATCACTTAAGCTATGACATGCAGGCTTGGAGGGTGGACTTCCTTGCACGATGGTTGATAGTTACATGATGGATTTTGGCTAGCTCCTAGTTGTGGCTTTGCAAGGAAAAAATGGTTCTCGTAAATGCTAGTTGAATTTGATGGATTCCTTCTTTGAGTGCACCTGCTTCATCAATTTTAATTACTTGCAAATGGGTCGATCACATGCCTGACTCGCAGGTTTTTGGCCATCTTTATACAACTTTGAAACCTTCACAGATGTGCTTACTTGTTTATAATTGGATTCAATGGATTCTTTCTTCAAGGACCATCTAAAAATTTGAAACTTTCACAGATGTTCTTGCTTGCTTATGTCCTATTGGTCAAGCAGTTGGCCTAAGAAGCCGTAGGTGTGTACCAATACACATAATTCCTCTTTATTAGGCTACTGCTTTGCAACAACCTTTGTGAGGTCCTAATAAAAGTGAAGATGGAAGCAACAACATTATTTGAACATTGATATCAACATAGTTTTAGCAACCTTCGAATATTCCCTAGCCATGGGGTCAAAATTGATTACTATTAGGTTATGATGGGGATTATTGATATGTCAATGCTGAATTTTGTAGTAATATGTTGTATGTAGTAAAGTTTTCAATTACGGGGTTTATATGTTGTATGTAGCAAAGTTCTCTATTACAGGTTTTGCTTTGCACATTCACTCAACTTCACAAAGAAATGCAGTAAAAGTACATAAAAGTACAATCATAATGCATCCTTTAATTTCAAATTTTTAATTTGATGATTTAGATGTATGGTTGCTTGGATATACTTAGACTATTATCACTATTTTAGAAAATGTTTTATCTTACACATTTATAAATCTCACTTGCACCTCTTCATAAAGTATTGAAAACAAGCAGAGAGGTTATGCACCTCTTCATATTATTGAAAAATAAGTGTAAATGTTATGATCTTATAGACATGCATCATGGATATGTTTGAACATAGGAATTAGAGAAATAAATATGAATGAAGATTCTCACTACTTGAATAATTAAGTGAGATTAATCACCTTCTAGATATAGGTGAGGGTGGCCTATCTACAAAGCCCAACATTTGTTGTGAAGATCAAGGGATCCTTTACCCATCTTGAATGGTTATTGGAGAAGCTGAGATTGACAAGGGATGCATCACCCAACTTGAATGGTTGTTGAAGAAGTTAACCATTGACGAAGGTATGATCGACGAGGCCCCTTCACCTGACGAAGCAATGAATTCGTTTGTGTAGTGTATGGAGCCATTAGCGTCCAACAAGAGAGTTTGTGCCTTGGCGTCCAGTAAGACAGTCTAAGATACCACTTCAGGAGAAGCTACATTGAAGGTATGTAGGACATGCCTCCATTGGCCCATAAACATCTGATCAACATTGTTTCCATACAAAAAATACCATTTAATGAGCTCTTTAGACACATAATTCACTCAAAAGTTCAATTACAATGCCAAGAATCTCACAATATATCATCTATCAATTACAGAATGATTTGAACGAGATGCATCCTGGCCATTTTCACAAAGGATCTCACACATATCATCCACCAAAACATTCTCTTTCAGAACCCTCACAAATTCTTGAAAGTCCTCACCAGGTTCCTACTTAATCAACTTATTGTTCGTCTAAGGTGAACCCTCTCATATTTTTCTCTTAGGGGCTCCTCCTCCCACCTTTGGCTTCTTATGGGCCATCTTAATATCATCCTCGAGGGATCTATGCACTTTGGTGCCCTGAAACCACAACCAATTATTCACTTATCCCTAGAAAAAACATAGATTTTATTCTATAATTAAAGAACAAGGAACTTAAACTTACCTTCATGTTGATAAAATTGCTCGATGTGCAATAATTGAATCGATCGTAATAGAGTGATATACTGCTAAAAAATCAGATTGAAAGAAAAAACCAACAAAAACCAACAATTAGAGAAGGGCCGATTATACAATTGGTCGAAGATTCATGTTATTAAAGTGTGGAGAACGATGGAGGAGTGGCTCAAGCGGGTGGCAGGATCCATTCATCAACAATTATGGAGTCCATCGACTGCAGTGAAACACTGCCACGGAGCTAGAGGGAAAGAATAATAGTGGTGATTATCAGGTATTCAATCCATACACAGTATATACCTTATTCTGAAATCATACGAGTGTCCCTTGAGCGTAACAAAGTCAAAACCTCAAAAGAAGCCAATGATATAATTTATATAAATTCGTTTTGGAAAATAATTTATACCTCTGTCAATTAACCAAAAAAATATAAAATTTGCAACACACCAGGGGAATTATGTCATATCAGAAAGATTTCAACCAATAGAAAATTGAATACAAGAAATTTGAAAATTTGAAAAACATAATGTTTTGGGAAGAAAAATGGAATAATAAGTATATTAAGCAATATTTAGAATATAATTTGCAAATTAATAAGGCTTCTAACCGTACCAATTGTTATACTCTGTGGCACGGACTAATGAAGTTCACGCTCGATCATGTTGGGTATGTGTTATATTTGTTTTTCACGACTAGCTCTAGTGTCTGCTACGTTGTGTCGGGCGCGCAGGGGTTCAGGGGCAACATCCCAAGAATTTTTTTTTGCCTCAGGAAATGTGTCACATTTTTTCCTCTTTTTCCGTGTCCCCTCGATTTTCATGTCCATTGTTGGGCGGTTTTTCGACACATAGTTTTTGTCAATGGTTTTCTATTTCCAGTTAAGGAATTAGGGTTGTTGACTAATCCAAGTCATTGGGTTATGGTTTTGGATGTCGTTGGCTCCTATATGTATATTGTATTGTAAACAATGTATAACTATGAATGAATATAGAACATGTTAGTTTTCCCAGTTTGAGTTTCCAGGGAAAAAATCTCTGTGTAATGTGTGCATTCGCCATTGTATCTTTTTTATTCTTTTATTGAAAATATATTTGCAGTAAAATATTATACAAGGTTAAAATATACAAATCAACATATAACTTGTGTTTTCTTAACATATACTTGATTAGTCATAATTACACAATGTAATTCCTTTGAAAAGAAAAATAAAAAAATGAATTCAAAACTTTCAAAACACCAATCATGTGACTCCATACTTAATTAGTACCCACCTTAATATTGGTCTCTAGAGGAATTATAAATGTGTGTTTTCTATGTGTTATAGACATCTCTAACTTAAAATCAATAATACCAATGAGAGTTTTATGAAGAAAATTATCATTACCTGATAATAAACTTGAAGAACGAGACTTGGCTTATTCGTTGTACAATTTTAATCGAATAAGCCACATTAAACATGTTTTAAAATAGTTTAAGCATAAACGAATAATTTCGATAAGACATGTGAACCCATACATTTATCGATTTCATATCATTAAATGAGAAACTGTCCGCTCTTCAAATTCCCCACCATTATGCTTCTTAGGTTAAACTAGAGGCAATAAAAAATGTGAAATGTAACTTGAATCCACATTACATAACCACTACACTTTAAAATGTCTATAGGTTAGTCAAATAATTCTACCTGAGGCCACCCTTTGGGATTTCAAAGCATGACCACTTGGGCCACACAACTTTTGAGTCCATAAGGCCCATAAAATGGTCAAAGTGTTTGATAAGGCATGAAATTCAATTTGATGACGTGGTAAGACATGAAAGGGGTCGAAAAGAGTCATACCCACGTTTTGAATATGACATGGCATCGAGTCTCCAATGTTCCACACCGATGATATGTACTATAATAAATAAAAATATCTAGGTGTATGACCCAAAGTTAGAGGTCCTCTCAAATTAGGTGCTTATGGAAACTCTTAACATGTTGATGTTTCAACATCGGGTAGACACTCTTCCAAATTGGTCATGTTGATTTGACCGAGAAAAAATATACATCAACATAAATATACTATATAAATATATAAACCTATATATATTTAAATTATATTATAAATATATAAATAATATATGTATAATATAATGTATAATTAAATAATAATTAATACATCATAATGAAAAGACATGTCTATTAATGAAGGAGCACCTTTGTGTGGGTATATATGACTCTCATTGTCATTGTAATATATCATCTCATCTATCTCATATCATATCATATACAATATCTGCTTACAGTTGCGGTTTTCAGTTTGTAGTTATTCTATGATAACAGTAATCATAAAGCAATAATTGTCCGATCTGAAAATCAGAAAATTCAGCATGGTATCAAATCTTTTAGAGTCTTTTTCGAAGCTAATTAAAATATTTCAGTGCTAGATCTCATAGATCTGCTTCATATCTTTTATTTTCTGCAATTGTACGGTCGTGTTCACGAGCGACCTGTGCACACAGAGAAACCACGATCATGGTCACGAGCGATCTATCCACACACTACAACCACAATCGTAGTCGCAATCGACCTATACACACAAGGTGACCACATTCCCTTTGGTCACGATTTTACTAATTACAGGGCGTGATCGCCTTAAGGATGTGAGGTTCTAAGAGTCTCACATAGAGATCGATAGTGAGGAGCAGGAGGCTCCGAAGGATAAGGGTACATATATCTCTTGCCCAATTGTTCATCCTTCAAACTATCAGGAGGAGTCAATAGAGCTAGAAGAGCCAGTGGATCTATGTAGAATGATGTTGCAGTAACTAGGAAGAGGCCAGCTTGGCTTCGTGACACTTTGTAGGATGCAGAGAGGCATGCAGTTCCCAGTGGTACTTTCATGGAGAGAAAATGACCTCAGAGGTTCTCGAGTTATATGGCATTGATGAGTCACATCATCGATTTTGAACCTTCCATTTATGAGGAGGAAGAAGGCCAATAGGTTTGGAAGAATGCCATGATGGAAGAGTATCGGTCCATCATGAAGAATGATGTGTGGAATATTGTGTCAAGACCTAAGGGGAAGTCAGTGGTGACTTCCAAATGGATCTACAAGATCAAGATGCAGCATCAAGTAGACATTCTCCCAGATTGCTCATGTTGATTTGACCAAGGGAGGATGATATATTCACTCACAGGGATATGCTAGTGGTGAATGGCCCATGATGTTGATGGTTCTCCAGTTAGTAGCATCGGGAAAAAATTATCCCAGATTGGTCATGCTGATTTGACCAAGAGAAAATGATACATTCACTCACAGAGCTTTGCTAGTGGTGAATGACCTAGGTGTAGTATTTTTCCTTAGTCATGTTTATTTGACTAGAAGTGATAAATACTTGAGATGCTAGATGTTAGATGATTTTTCAGCATCGGGAAAATTTTCTCCCAAATTGGTCATGCTGATTTGACCAAGGGAAAATGATACATTCACTCATAGGCTTTTTCTAGTGGTGAATGGTCGAGGTGTAATCTTTCTCCTTAGTCATGTTGATTTGAATAGGAGTGATAAAGACTCGAGATGCTAGATGCTAGTTGATGTTTCAACATTGGGAAGACATTCTCCAAGATTGGTCATGCCGATTTGACAAAGGGAAAATGATACATTCACTCATGAGGCTTTTCTAGTGGTGAATGGCCAAGGTGTAGTCTTTTTCCTTATTCATGTCGATTTGATAAGGAGTGATAAAGACTAGAGATGCAATATTCTATCACATGCGGACCCACAATGAGCCTAATCTCAGAGAGAGTCAGTTGGCTCAGACGGAGAGTTGCAAAGGGAGTTCCCCCTCAGATTCAGGTGGGAGAGAGACATCTCATAGGACTGACATACATGTGTCATGAGTCTAGGGTGAAATTTGTATACTTCAGAGACAATCTTGGCGTGATGCAGAATATCTCCCTTGCTGAGAGGGAGTGTTCATGTTTTAACATCAGGCATACATTCTCCCATATTGTTCATGCTGATTTGACCAAGAGAAAATGATACATCAATATAAATGTAATATATAAATATACAAATCTATATATATTTACATTATATTATAAATATACAAATAATATATTTATAATATAATGTATAAATAAATAATCCTCAAATAATAATCATTAATACATCATAATGAAAAGACATGTCTTATCCAAAAGAAATGTCTATTAATGAAGGGGCACCCTGTGTGGGTATATATGGCCCCGATTGTCATTATAATTTATCATCTCATATATCACATATCATCTCATATACAATATTATCTCATACAATATCTACTTATAGTTGAGGTTTTCAATGTGTAATTATTCTATAATAAAAATAATCATAAGGACATAATTATCAGATTTGAAAATAAAAAAATTCAACATAACCAATGATTGTGGGTTTGTTGAGGAATCCAGGTACTAAAATATGTCCAAGATAAATCAAATTTGGAGGTAAAATAGTAGGTGGAAAACATCTTACCTTTGGAGAAAGTTAAGCAATAAGGAAATTAAAATTCCAAGAACTTGAAACTATTGCAAAATACTACAATAAACACATGAAATAATTTGGGCAAATATCAAGGAAACTAGGGTTGGTGATATTGAAAACCAATAACAAGGGACACATGGAATAATTTGGGAAAATATCAAGGAAACTAGGGTTGGTGATATTGAAAACCAATAATAAGGTTTCAAGGGACAAAGGGTTTTTAAGTGGATGAATGGATTAACAAGGACAAACATCAAAGTTTTCATTTGTTGGTTAACATATTAGGGAAATTAGATCTTGACAAACTCAAACGTTGATGTAGGGGTCCAATGTGTCTCAAATAATCCCCACAATAAGGAATTGAGAAATATGAGAAACAAACTTGTGAGATTTTTGGAGTACGCTAGGTGAAATACATTATGGGAAGTGGCATTAACAAACGTAAAAAATGATGAAAGGGATCCCATGCAGAAAAATATAATGTTAGGGTAGGTATACTCAATGAACCCATGTATACTCAATGAACCCAAAAGGAAATATTGAAGGGAAAATATTGAAAATAAATTGACATTATTTAATGGGATTATTGTTGTTGTGAGTTGGGCCAATATTAGGAAAATAGAGTTAATAGGACTCAAACACCGATGGATGGACCTCAATGGGGACAAAGAAAAAATATAGAAGGATCCTAGGGTGGGGAGAAAGAAAGAAAAAAAAAAGACCCTAACGTGGACACTTTGAATTGAGACACCTGGGAAACACTTATCAACTTAGGACATGTAATAGGGAATGGAATTTTCCATTGTTTTTTATTTAGTATAGACAAGTGGAGAGGACAATGATAATGAAAGTAAGTTTTGGTGGGGGATAGATGTCTCAATCTATGATCGAATGTGGGATAATACAATGAGAACAATGCATATGAAAAGGACATAGTGATGTCTATGTAAGCCAAGACATGGTGTAGTATGAGGACATGGGACATTGAAATTGGAATATTTAAGATGATACTTGCCTTAATTGATTCCTACCTTTAGTTGGGATAATATTTCTATCAAGAGGAAACTAGGACAAGAATGTTTTAGGAAGGACAAGGATCACATGAGGATAAACATGGATATGAACATTTAGTTTTCATTGTGGATATATGGAACACTAAATTTTTTTTCCCAAGGAAAATCTTGCAAGGAAATCCAAGGGATGCTTCCCCACATTCATTAATGGCATCCTCAATAAACACATTGATGTAGACTATTTCATCTCACCTGAGGGGATTCAAACTAAGTACTTTCTAATAGGAAACTAGACAAATACCTAACAAAATTAGCGACAACTGATTGAGCTAACCCCTTGAACTATCGAACACAAAAATGTTACACTCAGTACAAGAAAAATCCCTATAAGATATGGTGTGTCTTGAATATATATTACTTTTATAAAAGATGATAACAATAAATTTCTAGGAAACATGAAAGAGAATAGATGGATGGATGAATGCATGTTAATTGGGAAGGACAAATTCATTATAAGTAGAATAAGGGAAAATGTCCTACTCTGTGTCCCACTTTATATGACACCCGACACAAAATCAAGGCATGATCCAACATAAGAACCTATAAAAGGGACACTAGATGGGTGATTATATTAGATGGAGACATCCTCACATGGATAAATAAGAAACAAAAAAGGACACTTGAGAAAATGATGACAAGAAGCACATTAAAACAAGGGCCACACAAATGACTAACTATGTCCCTATTGTAAATGCATATAGAGAACCAAGGTTTTCTCTTTTAGTAGGTTTTGCTCTCTCAACCATTGAGATTTTGTCCTAATATTTTTCCAACCTTACATTTTTGTCTCCTTATCATGTGTGCCAAGTCTACCCATAGGTTGTTAATCAATTAGTACGCCTCGGGTATCAAAACCTGAACAACAAGGTCCAATGAAGAGCTAGCCTTAACTACCTAGTATCTGTTTCACAAAGATTTGTTATGATTGTTCCCTAAAACAATTTAAGGTCATATATAGGACTATTCTTTCTTTTTGAAAGAGAAAAGGAAATATTTAATAAATATATTTGTTTTAAAATATTTAATAAAATCAAATATCAAGAAAGGAAAGAACAAGGGATTAATTGGTATAATCAAATGTGGACACAAATTCGATGAAAAATGTTTATTAGCAATGGAGAGTATGTGTTTGAAAACAACCATAGCTCCCATATATTATATGCAGAGTTGGCATATAATTTCTTTAATCATATTGCCCAAATCTACTTATTGGTTGTATTTTGAACTAATTAATAATGTGGTATCTCACATATTTCTCATATGTTGCTATGGAAATAATTATGGTGGATCAGTCTTCAATATCATTATCATGAGCACTTAGTGATCTTGAGAATAAATTTCAAACCAATTATCGATATTTGTTTAAAAATAATGCTTCAGAGTAAGTTGAGAAACCATTACAATTGGGTCAACATTGCTTAAATAGAGGAGAGGTTCAACCATTCGAAATATATTTTTATTATTTTATTAATTAGACATGGCCATAATTTGATGTTTATGTGATCTTAAACATGACTTAAAATATGGTTACATTTAATCCACCCCATAATTGATGCAGACTCAGATTATAAGTAATAACATAATGTTGGTTTATTAAGAGGAGAGGTTCAACCATTCGAAATATATTTTTATTATTTTATTAATTAGACATGGCCATAGTTTGATGTTTATGTGATCTTAAACATGACTTAAAATATGGTCACATTTGATCCACCCCATAATTGATGCAGACTCAGATTATAAGTAATAACATAATGTTGGTTTATTAAGAGAGGATATGTGGTGATGAAGATGGAGGAGACTTTTGTATTTACAAATATAGAAGTACACTTACATTATAATTAGTAACATGATGTTGGTGTGTTGAGAGAGGATATATGGTGATGAAGGTGGAGGAGGATTTTGTATTTACAAATATAAAAGTAGAATTAGAGGTGTTCAACAAAATTTGTTAATTTGAAAATTATAATGGTGCAAATTATTTGTTTCATTGATCAAGATAAACAATCATTAATAAGTGTTCGAGAATATCTGATCTTAAATTTAATTTTAGTGTTTTGAAAATTGAACGAACAATGTAACTATTGAAGATATATTGTTTTCTTTAGAATTCTACATTTATGTTGGATTGTAATTATAACATTCATCCTAGGGTTAATGATAAACTAATTTGAGTCATGTGATGTTAAACTTATCAACCATTGAGAATGATTAATGAGTGGATCCTCAAGTGGTGACAATTGGATCCAACAGTGTAGGGAATATGATCTTTCAAACAACAAAAGAAAAAATAAATATGATGTGTTATATTATGCATTGTGAAGGTTGTTATAATCTGATTAACCTCTCTCTCTCTCTAATGTTCTTTTTGTGTAGATTGGATATGACTATGGAAAGATATCAAAGTACGATGATAGACGTAGATTAAAAAAATGATAATAAGAACCTAATTTAAGATGCCACGTGTCCATTTAGGAACATTTTCCAAATTTCTGAAACAAGATGGGAAGATCTATATTCCTAATTTATAATCCATGTACCTGCATTTAAGTGAAAACTCTTGAGAAATGTAATGGAATTGATTTTGTAAGGTACAAATACAAGCACATACCTACATGAAGTGAAGTGTCATATGCTAATGAAACTTAGGCCATGTTACACCATGGAGCATATTTACAACCCTCAAGCATCAACATTACATTGGAACTAGTAGGGATGCTAGAAGGGGTGTTACTTGTGTTGCTAGGAGCCATAAGATTGTAGAAGAAATAGTATACAGAGAAAAGAAATCTTACAACCAAATATCACTAGCGCTTCAGGTTAGTATACAAAAACTATTTGATGAAATTTGCATGGAAAAATTTGCAAATGCTTTAACAGTAGCAAAGTAGTGTGAGTGTTTCCAACTTAAATCATCATGTCTCCTATTCATTGCATATTATGAGCACTTAAAAAGACTCCATTAAATGTGTGGAAAATGGAAAATAATCCACCAATCAGACACTAAAGCCCATTGTGAGGCAAGGATATTCTAGATGGAATTTACTCTTAAGTAAGGGTGTGGGCACAAAAATCACGTTTCTTTTTTGGTCGGGTTTCAAAAATTGTTCTTTTGTCCTATTAAATCTTTGCAAGAGTTCATAAAAATTGATTAGGTATATTTATATCGTACATACAATATAATATATTATAAGGCCCTAAATACATCATGGTTATTATGAAGCACGAGGTATTCTTCGAGTGAACCTGTGATTGTTGTGGATAAATTAGTGAGTGTGGACATAAACCAATATCCCTAGTCCGGGCACCCAAAACTAGAAAAAAACAAACATAATACACTCTTTTCCTTAGGTTCAAAAGAAACATAAAAGATAGAAGTTCATACTTTTTTAATCGTTGCTTTTCCTCTCAAGTTGTAACTCCAAGTTCTCGATTAAATGCTTCGTAAAAGTAGAGATCTGCAAGAGGAACAAACAAAACAATGAAAGCAACCAATATCTATATATCTCAATAAAACTATGTAAATAGCCAAGGAGAAATACACACAAAGATCATTAACAATCTTAATTAGGAAAGGAAAATGTATCATTGTATTAAATAATTAGGAAACAACTTACAACCGATGCCTTGTCATTGACAAGTTCCTTCCAATAGTTAAATGCTTTAATACCCTCATAGCCTCCATAGATGCCATCATCATCACCAAATTACTTTGGCACAACTAAATCTCTTAGGGCCAAAGTGAGATTCACAAACTCTCAATTAAAAATTTGGATTTATTCTCAATTCACCATAATCTCATTATTCCTCTATTATTTCTTCCTTTTTCCTTTGAAAGTTCCCTCTTTTTATAGAGTAGAGAGGAAGTCGTGAGGAGGTTAGGATGAGACGTTAGGATCTCACAAAATCAGGAGAGGCAGGTGAGATCCACACCGATCTTAAACAACTCATCATCGAATCTTCTCTTCTAGAATATTTGAGAATCTCTTCTTTTTCCCACACACGAAAGGTTGTTGCACCCTTATATCGGATAAAAAAGTGACATTGTCGTGATTTGTAGAGATGCATAATGCAACAAATTGGATTTTCTCTCCTTGCTGGAAAGCAACCAGCAACAAGTCCTGAATTTTGGGATTTTTTACAGTTTCTTTTTTCCAAAAGACTTTTTCCCAGCTCTCCTTCCAAAGTCTTACGCTTTTAAGGTTTCAGATAATAGACAGTATTAACAGCTGCAAAAAAATGTTGTATAACAGTGACATAGCACCTACATTCGTGGGGTATTAAAG
>SNQJ01S0001098.1:19708-69400 GCA_010110895.2 Picea sitchensis
TCCAAAAAAGGTTCAGCTGTCACAGGATAATCTCACGGGATGATTTTGGAGCAGGCTTCACGCCCAGGCTAGCTCAGCTTTCCCCGAACCACCATGGATTCTTCCACTCGAGTTTAACATAGGGGATTCGGGTTCAGGAAATGCGTTCTCGGGTTTGCCTGGAACATCCACAGACTCATAGCTCTGCAAGGGTTATTGCACAGTTTTCCTCAGGCAAACACAGCTAACGGTTTTTCAGAGATAATCCGGATATTCGGCAGAGGTCATACGGGTTCCACGCACAGAGGTTTGGTTCAGAATGGAGAGTGTCCCCACCCACGGTTCAGTTCAGGGCTTATATTTGCATGCACAAGGGATGACACTTGTCACCCTGGGAACTGCATGCATATCACAGCGTGCATCCCCTTTGCACGTTCCCTCCTTGCCAGGAACTTAGGGTAAACAGAAATGCACATGTCTCTTTTTGAAATAATATTAAAATATTATTTCCCAGGCTTAAGCCCCTTAGGCTTAGCCCCTAGGCTCATCACTCAACCCCTTTCCCACCTTTCATCCCCTTGATCCCTTACCTACTCTGTGGATGCTCAGTCCCCCATCACTCATTCATCGTGGTCGGTCTGCACTGGCGGTATTTACATTTTATTAATTGACCTGCATACATACAAATACATCAACAGGCTCCTAGCCTTCAACACTTAGGCTCCCTGGCCTAACAAAACTCATAAGCCTACAACTTATACAAAACTTGGCTCACCAGCCTATAGATCATATTTACAATTCTTTGCATGTAACATGATCTGTAACGGGGCTCGGCCTTGGGGACACTACACCCATGCTCATCAACAATGTAGCCTAGGTACTGGACTCTGTTCATGCCGAAAAATCATTTTTCCAAATTTGCATATAGCTTGTGTTTCCACAGAGTGTGCAGAACCTGCTAAATCTGTTGCAAGTGTTCCACCCAACTCTTGTTGAAGATGAGAATGTCATCCAAATACACCACCAAAAAATAATTGGTGAAATATCGCAAGATATCATCCATCATCCTCATGAAAGTTATTGGGGAATTTTTCAATCCAAAGGGCATGACCAACCATTCAAAAAGACCTTATTTGGACTTGAAGGCAGTCTTCCATACATCAGTCTGCTCTATTGGGACCTGGTGTTAGCCATACTTCATATCAATCTTACTGAAGTATTTGGCCCCCTTGAGTTGGTCAAGGAGATCATCAATTCATGGAATTGGTTATCGATTCCTGACTATGATTTTATTTAGGGCCCTTTAATCAATGCAGAGTTGACAGGTCCCATCTTTCTTCTGTACAAGCATGATTGGGCTTCCAAAAGGAGATGAGCTTGGTTAGATATGCCCCTTTTCGAGTAAATCTTGGATCTCACGTTTGATTTCCTCATTTTTTGACAGAGAGCAGTGATAGAATGGTTCATTGGGTATCAATGCGCTGAGGTTCAGATTGATTGGGTGCTTTATATGACTATGAAGAGGTACCCCAATGGGTGAGGAGAAGATGTCTTTGTATTCTTTCATGACCTTATCCACTTGCTTCTGCTGCATGAAGAGACCCGTCGTGGAGGCCATGGATGTTTCTACAACCTTCCACTCACTTTTAGCATGAATCATGAAGAAGACAAACTTCTCGGTCTAAGAGATGACCTTCCTACATTTCTTGGCAGAGATCAAGGAAATGGAAGTATATGGGACTACCTTGGGTATCCTATACAATTTCCTATCCAAAGTAATAATAAAACTACGAGGCCTAGACTCATATACAACATGATGTTTCCATAAATAAGGTTGTCCCAAAATAACATCACAAACTTAAAGGGGGTGACATGACACAATATCTCATCTTTGAAGGGATTGATGTCGTAGGCCAAGAGACATTGTTGGCTAACATGGAGATCGCTCCCTTGGTGGAGCCATCCAATAGTGTATGACTATGGGTTTGGTGTTGTTAGCAAATCCATTCGCTTGATGACCTCCACTGAGATGAGGGTCTTTGGCTACCTCTATCAATGATGAAGTGCAACAGAGTACCCTTCACCCACATTTTTGAATGAAAGAGGTGCTCACCTTCCTCTGGTTCATCAAGTTCACCAGGATGGACCTTGGTGGTAAAAATGATGGCACTGGGTTATGCATTAATGATATGTCTCCCTTTTTATGGTTTTGACTCAGATTCAGAGCCCACATATGATTCAAAGGCTTTCACCTCAACCACCAATGACTTCTTTGAGCAACATGCAGCGGTGTTATGCCTGGAGATCTTATGGAACTCGCACCACTTCCTAGTTTGTTTCTTTGTCTTCTCATTATCCTTATTTTTTTTCAGTTTATACTAGTTGTCCTGAGGTTGTTTATCCTTTCTCTTCCCTTTGTTTTGTGGGTTGGGGCTTCCTTTTCCCTGCTTTTGTTGTGAGGGGTTTCCAGTCCCAAACTGTCACATATTTTGTTTAAGCTTCTGCTCGATCTTGACAACATATCGATAATTCGGGCCCAAGGACAACATGTCCATGAAATCCATTTATGTTTGGATTTATATATGAATACCCTCGCGGTACTTTAGAACTAGATGTCTCTTAGAGTATTTGATACCCATCTTGGTGCATGAGGTATGGAAGACATTGGTGAACTCTAGCACTATTTGGTCCCTTTCTTGCCGCAATGTGGTCCATCTTGTATATAAGTCATCATAACTTCCAACAAGGTAGTATTGTTCCTTAATAACATCCCTAAAATAACCCCAAGTGGGTGAAAATACAAATAATGTAGATCTCTTTGTTTCCTTTTGCTCACAGGAAGTCTCCCACCAATCTTTCACATGGGGGACAACCTTAAGGAGCGCAAATTTAATCTTTTCTCTATCGAAAAAATTATGGAAAGACAAATACCCTTATACAAGGTTTAACCATTTGTCTACAACATCCACATCTATTTTACCTTCAAATATAGGAATACCAAAAGTGATATGTACCTTGAAGGGGGCGGTGCCTCCGCTTGAGAAACATGCATCGCCTGTTGGTAGTTGTCGAAGGATTTGTGAAAAATTATTCATCATCTCGTTCCTCTGTCATGAGAGGGATTCCTAGAGAAACGATTTAAAGGGATATCCTGCCCCGTCATCTCTCTTTTTTCCCCCATGGGCATCCGTCATGTTTGGTGAGGCCGGTATTGCAAAGGCTCAACTAATTCGAGCCCCAACTACTTATACCCTGACGTCGTTGGGGACATGCACAGAGAAACAAATGAAGAGAAGATCACTCTGATACCACTAATCCAGATTTATGAGTGGAACAAAATGAAACACATATCCATAACATTAATACAAAAATATAGAGAACAATAATAGAGATACAGTGAAACTTTACTTCTATTCAATAAAGAAATCTGTTGAAACTGTAAAATGCATAATGAAACAATCTTGCTTGAATGGTGGTAGCTAATCTCTAAGAAGAGATGTGGTGGATACACACATTCTCCTGAGCATATTACAAATAGGCCTCTAGGCATTTTTATCATCAATAAGAAATCAGAAAACCCTATACATCCTAAAAAATAACCCTAGGAGATGAAGCGCCAAAAGTCATGTGGGCCCCGATGGGGTAAGTTGGTACATCAACTTCTCGGGGTCGTAACTTTTGCATACAATCTTTGTTTTAGGCGCGTGATAAACCATTGGAAAGGTATATCTATGTACTACAAATTATGTCGTCACACTCTAACTTAGTCTATAGTGTAACTATGGCGGGTATAATAAATTTTTTTTAGGGCCTCAAAACAACCCCAAAAGTTTAGGACCCGAAAATATAGAAAAAAATGCCAAGATGAAAATTGTATGTGAGCTAGTTGGAAGAGGTGGGTGACTATTGATATCCATCTAGATCAAAAAGATAGAGACAAATTTGACGAAGAAATAAATCCCAGTCAAGAAGATTGAAGGATAGATATAAGGGAATACAAAGAAGCTTTGATGAGGACATGGGACATGACATAGGAGACATGGAAGACTCATATAAGAATTTTCTTTAGTTAGGGACTCTCCAACATGTAATGGGTCTATTGGATTACTGAGAGGGGGAGTGAATCAATTATAGATATTTTTAATCCTTTTAACCACAGTATGCAAGTGTTATTTATCTTTATGATCAATATAGCATTGTCATCCAATAAGTGCAGAGTAAATAAACCATGAAAAAATGAACAATCATACACATACATAGTACATCAATATGTTTTATGTGGAAACCCAATGCAAGAGAAAACCACATAATATTTTTTATTATTTTCTTTAAGAATTACATTCATTGGAAGCACCAACTTCCTTTGTTTTCCAACTGCTACTGGAAGGAGGCTCTGGCTCCCTATTTTCATGCTACAACCTGAGGGAATCTCCAACTCCCCAATTATCTCACTAAAACCAAAAGGAGGCTACAACCCCCTATGTTCTTAAGATACAATCGAAAAGTGGCTACAACCACCTATCCTTGCCCCGTCCAACTTCTCTGGAATATAAGTGCCAAATGAAACTAAATATGTCACTATCACAACATGTTCTGTCAAATCTGTCACTAAGAAACCTGTCACTGTATACTCATCAACCAATCTGATTTGATCACATATACCTCAAACACTATACTAAAAGTCTGTACCTCAAACCATGTGCTAAAACCTCACCGTTATACAACCTCTACCTATACCAACAACTTCAACAACATACCTCAACCAAAATCCTTCAAACATGAACCGATAATAAAATTTAGTAGATGTGTCTCAGATCAACTCTACAACAAGCCTTAAACTTCCAAGAAGGCATCGAACATATTTACAAGGAAAAACCTCAACCAGATTCATAAATTCAACACTACACATATTAAAACCATACCTTTTTTTCTTCTTCGAGCATTCTGCTACCACGGTTTTGCTGTCGCGATTTTTCTACCGCGATGTTTCTGCCGCACTTTTTCTACCGCGGTTTTTCTACTGCACTTTTCCTGCCGCAATTTTTCTTCCGCACTTTTATTTTCTACCACAGGTTTCCTGCCGCACTTTTCCTGCCACACTTTTTCTTCCACGGTTTTCTTGCCACAGTTTTCTCTATCAATAATACTTGCCCAAATAACCTTTCAAAGAATAAATATTCAATAATATTCAATAGGTGCTAATGGGAGAGCCTTTTTCTCTTATTTATACTTCCATGCAGCTTCCTCAAGGGGTTATCTTCTAACCAACTTAACCCACTTTCCTTCTTTTAGGGATAACCCACTTCTAACCACTTGTCCACTTCTAACTCACTTTGCTACAAATAGTAAATTCTCCACTTCTAGTTGCAACTAAATTATTTTTAATTATTTTCTTATTGCAACAACTTAACCCATGACTAACTCCTAGTTTCATCCACTTGACTAGTCAACTTCTTCTAGGAGCTTCTAGAATTAATTTGACTTATTTGACCTTCTATATAACTCATGAGGGTTCTCCACTTCACCAGGCCATATCTCTCTAACTGTGAGGAGTTATGTGACGTTCCACATATCACTGGAAATGAAATAACATGTACTATCCATCTAGAATAGTCTTACCTGAAAATGTATTAAACTTCATACCATTATACATCAATCAAACTGAAGTCCCTTAATCATATTGTTGGGGATACCAATCTCTCTTCAAGGGTTGACATCAATGACAACCAACCCAATTAATCAATAATCTCCCCCTTTGGAATTGATGGAAACACTCTGATGCAATACTGAAGTCATATCAATCATGCTCCCCCTGTGACCATCGCTCCCCCTAGAATCATGCCTCTATGCTCTCTCTCCAAGAATCTAACTCTCTATCCTAGATTTGATAAATCTCTCCCACTTTGACATCAATGGCAAAGGTAACTTCTTGTCCGGGGTTGTTCCCCCTAATTGAAATGTTGTTGGATATGCTCCCCCTGACCGAAATCTTCCTGAAACTTCTCCCCCAACTTGAACTATTCTCTTTATGGTGCTTCCTCATGTAAATCTAAGACATATAAGATAAGCAATCAAAATAATTCATTTTGGAGTAGAAATTACTCTGATTCTTTGGTGAAGATACTCAAAGGCTTCCCTTGGAAGCAGTTTTGTAAAGATGTCTACCACTTATTCTTTTGTTCCCGCATATTCAACTCTTATGTTTTTCTCTACAACCTATTCTCGTAGAAAGTGATACTTGATTGGAATGTGATTCGTATTGGAGTGCATCATCGGGTTCTTTGAGATACTGATAGTGCTTGTATTATCACAATAGATTGGACTGGTCTCATCATACTCAACCTATATATCTGTCAGAGTTTGTTTCATCCACGGAACCTGTGTACAACATGTTGTTTTTGCAATATACTTTGCTTCAACTGTAGATAATGATATTGATGATTGTTTCTTGCTTAGCCAAGATACCAAACACGCACCCAAGTAGAACGTTTCTCCATTGGTGATTCATCGGTCATTAATGAAACCTGCCTAATATGCATCTGTGTAGGAAATAAGTGATAAATCCTTTCCTTTTGGATACCATAATCCAAACTCTTTTGTACCCTTGAGATATATGAATATCCTCTTTACTTCTAGAGCATGTGATTCCTTTGGTGTTGCTTGAAATCTTGCCATTTGTCCAACTGCCTGCATTACATCTAGTCTGTACGTTGTCACATAAAGTAAGTTGCCAATCATTGACTTGTACTTCCTCTGATCTGTATAATTTGAATCATCATCTTTACTTAACTTGCTACTAGTTTGCATAGGAGTACTGACTGGTCTGCAATCTTCCATTCCGAACCTATTTAACATTTCTCCGATATACTTGGTTTGAGAAATAAAAAATCATTGGTTGCTTTGACATATCTGAAGACCCAAAAATAAGGATAGTTCTCCAAGTAATGGCATTTCAAATTCATTCTGCATATCCTTTGCAAATTTCTGGCTCAACATGTCATCATCACTTCCAAAAATAATATCATCAACATAAAATTCAATTAATAAAATACTATCTTGAGTTACCTTGATGTAGAGGTTGTTGTTTTCATTTCCTTTCCTGAACCCTTGTTGTTGTAAGTATATGTCTAGTCTATAATACCATGCTCTGAGGGCATGTTTGAGACCATACAAGGCCTTCTTTAATCTGAAAGAATAATCTTCATTTTTTTATAACTAAAATCCTTCTGGTTGCTCAATGTAGACTTCTTCTTCTAGTTCTCTATTCAAAAAATATGATTTCACGTCCATATGATACACTTTAATATTCTTTGAACATGCATAATCTAGTATCAATCTAATTGCTTCCATTCTGGCAACTAGGGAAAATGTCTCTTCAAAGTCGATACCTTCAACCTATGCATATCCTTTACATACCAATCTAGCTTTGTTCCCGGTAACATGTCCATATTCATTCAATTTATTTTTCAAGACCCATTTTGTGTCGATCACATTCTTGTACCTTGGTATTGGAACTAATTTTGAAGTTTCATTCTTTTCTATCTGATCCAATTCTTCATCCATGGCCTTTATCCAAAATTTATCCTTGTTGGCTTCTTCAAAACTGTTTGGTTCAATCGAAGATAAGAGTGCTAGGTGTAGTTTTTCTGGTGAAAAAATTCTTCTTCTAGTCTCAACTCCTGCATCTTTGTTCCCGATAATTTAATCTGATGGGTGATTATTCCGTATTCATTTTCTAGGTGTATTTGTAGGTACTTGTTGTTCTTCCTCTTCTACTTCTATTTGATTTTCTTCATATTCCCCTTCTGTTGCTTCGTCATCCTTTGTTTCTTCTTCGTAAACCTATTCCACTGACAATTTTTCTTCCTCCTTTAATTTTCGTCCACCTTTCTCATCAACCGTTACATTGATTCTTTCTAAAAAAAAATGAGCCTTATATTTTAACATTTGTATGCTTTCCTTGTATTTGAGTAACCAACAAGTATGCCTTTTTCTACACGAGAATCAAACTTTCTCATTTTTCCATCTTCTCTTTTGATGTAGCATTTTCTTCCAAACACTCTGAAGTGGTTCACATTTGTTGGTCTTCCTTTCCATAGCTCGTAAGGAGTTTTGTCACTGTTGTTCATAGGCATTACTATGTTCTTAATGTGAAATCTTTTATGCACTGCATGTGTCCAAAAAACATCTCTCAACTTGAAAACCATTAACATTGTTCGAGCCATTTCATGTACTGTCCTTTTCTTTCTTTCGACGACCCCATTCTGTTGAGGTGTTCTAGCAATGAAGAATTTCCTTTTATACCATGTTTGTTGTAGAAATCCATAAATTCCTTGAAGTAAACTATCCTCCATTATCAGATCTCAAGCATTTGATTTTTGAATCCATTTAATTTTCAACCATTTCCTTGTATACCTTGAAGTTTTCAAATGATTATGACTTATTCCTGAGAAAACAAACTGCAATCATTCTTATATAATCATCAACCAATAACATAAATAATTGCTCACCTTTTAAACCCTTTTTTCTAGTTGGTACAACTAGATCAATATGCACAATTTCCATGGTCTTGTCGTTGAGTATTCCTTTGATTTGAACCTGGTCTTTAGTTTTCTTTCCTCATTGACAATGCTTGCATAAAGTGTTTGTTGGCTTCGTGATCTGGGGAATTTCTCTATATGCTTTCTTTTTACTGACTTTGATGAGGTTATCAAAGTTTGTGTTACCCATTATTCTGTGCTATAGCCAAACTTCATCCTCCTTCCCTAGACAATACTTTTCATTTCCAATTTCACTTTATATATATATATATATATATATATGTTGCTTGAAGTTCTTACAGTTGTTGCAATCAATTTTCCTGAACCTGTTGTTATTATCTCTCATTTTTGTGAATCGAACATAAGTTTGTGACCTTGGTTACACATTTGACTTACACTTAGAATATTATGTTTCATATCTTCCACTAGTAGAATATTTTCTTCCTTGGTATCCGTGTTTCCAATTCTGACTGTTCCCTTTCCAATGATTCTAGCTGAGTCGTCATTTCCAAAGGAGACTGATCCATTTCTTTTCTTTCTCAATGATAGAAATGTGTCTTCATCACCTGTCATGTGCTTTGAGCAACCACTTTCAACATAGTAACCATGTTTATTATGCTTAGCTTGTAGAGAGAATGTGCATTCTGAATTGCTATATTGATTCTTCTTTCGTATCCATGTTCTCTTATGAGGTTCCTTTCTGTGACTATTGTTATTATGTTGTGATTCTCTAGAAGGGACTGTCATTCTACAATCTTTGGCCATGTGTCCAAAGTTTTCTCACTTGTATAATTCCACTTCAATGCTCAATGATTCAAACATGTTGTAGCTTCATCTCTGTTTTTCACTAGGCCTTCTTGGATAACCATTTTGTTTATGACTTTGAAAGTTGTTTGTGTTCCTGCTATTAGCTCTGCAATTTAAATCTTTATGTCCAAAATTATTGCATGCATAACATAAACCAAAAAATATAGTTTGATATCTGGGAGTTAAAGATCTTCTGAAAGGAGTTACTCCTATGAATCCTTCTTCTTCCTGAGGCCTGCTTATTTTTTACTGTTGTTGATTTTGAAATCCGAATCTTCTCGGTGGAGGAGTGTCCCTATGATCTTCCTTGTAGAACTTCCTATGACTATTTCTGCATAGATTTTTGGATATGTTTCTTGATCTGTCATTTTGGAGCTTGATCCCTTTTCTGTCTGATTGTATCTAAGTTCAGACTTGTCATGATTAGGCCTTTGACGGTTGATAATGTCATCCAAAACTTTTGAGTTGTTCTGCATATTTTTCTTTTGAAGATCCTTTCTCAATGTGACAATCTTTGCTTCCAAATTTCCAATGATCTTGTCTCTTTCTTCTAACCGTTCTTTGAGTGTTTCTTCAATTCTTTTATATTCTTCTATTTGAACCTTCAATTATGTGATCATCTGCTCTAGTTATTGAGTGTCTTATTTCTTGTCTAGTTTTGCTTAGAGCTTCTTATTTTTCTTCTTTTCTCTTTTTATAACTTCTATAACACTCAACAATTCTTCTCGGTAGTCAACTTCTTCCTCTTCATATTCTTCTTTGGTGTCTTATTTTTCATAATATTCCATTTCCATGAATATAACTCTTTCTGTCTCACTTTCATTGACTTCATCTTCATCTAATGATGAGTTGTCTTCTTTGGTGCAAAAACTTTTCTTGAAGACTTTCTTTTTGGTTATTTTTCCTTTATATGTTTGTTTGTTATTTGCATCATCTTCTTCACTTATTTTTTTTTCTTATGAGGACATTTTTTAGCAAAATGACCAATACCATCACAATTAAAACAAATCAATGGAAGATTACCTTTATATGTACCGGTGGTTCCCTTTTTCAATCTTCTGACAAAGTTGGCCACTTCGTCATCATCTTCTGAGATGTCATTGTTGTTGCTATATTCTTTTTCTTTTTGCTTTCCCTTTTGCTTTGACCTTTTGGATTCTTTGAATGCAACTTCTTTTATACCTAGATTTCATGTCCAGTTCTCATTTCATAGGCTCTGAAGATTCCATGTAGTTCATCCATGCTTATTAAGTCTAGATCTGCTCTTTATTCTAGTGTTGAGATATTAGGATCAAATCTCATTGGAAGAGATCTTAGTACCTTTTGAACAATTACATATTCTTCAAATTCTTCTCCCAATCATATGATTACATTCACTATTTCATCAAATAGTAAGAAGTACGCTGCAATATTCTCATCTTCCTTCATCGTTATTTGTTCGAATTGACCTCTGTAAGTTTGAAGCTTTGTTGCTTTGACTTTTGAATCTCCTTCATAAATATTTTGAAGTTTGTCCCAAATATATTTAGAGGAGCTACAACGTATAACTTTGGTATATACCGAATCACAAATACCATTTAGAAGTGAATTTGTGGCTTTTGAATTATTTTGACTGAGTTTCCTTCTGTTGTCATTTGTTGGCGGAACTTTTGGTTCTTTGTATCCATCTACAACTGATTTTCAAACTTCAAATCATTATGCATGTACATATGTTTTCATCCTTCTACTCCAGAATGCATACTTATGTCCATCAAACTGTGGTATTCCATTTTTATACGTACGGTTTCTCTCCATGATCTACCTTTCAGTGGTTAAACTGATTTCTAAAGGAACATGCTCTGATACCAATTGTTGGATTACTGAGAGGGGGGGTGAATCAGTAATAGAGATTTTTAATCCTTTTAACACATTATGTAAGTGTTATTTATATTTATGATCAATACAGCATTATCATCCAATAAGTGCAGAGTAAATAAAACATGAACTAATGAACAATCATACACATACACAGTACACCAATATTTTTTACGTAGAAACCCAATGTGGGAGAAAACCACATAATGCTTTTTTTATTTGTCTTTAAGAATTACATTCATTGGAAGCACCAACTTCCTTTATTTTCCTGCTGCAACTGGAAGGAGGCTTTGACCTCCTACTTTCAAGCTACAACCTAAGCGAATCTCCAACTCCCCAATTATTTGGCTACAACCAAAAGGAGGCTACAACCTCCTATGTTCTCCGGCTACAACTGGAAGGTGCATACAACCACCTATCCTTGCCCCATCCAACCTCTCTAAAATATAAGTGTCAAATGTAGAAACTGAATAGGTCACTGTCACAACTTGTTCTATCAAATCTACCACTGAGAAACCTCTCACTATATACTTATCAATCAATCTGATCTAATCACATATACCTCAAACACTATACCACAAGTCTATAACTAAAACTATGTGCTAGAACCTCATTTTTATACAACCTCTATATGTACCAATAAATTTAGCAACATACCTCAACCAAAATCCCTAAAAAATGAACCAATACTAAACTTCAATAAATATACCTCAAATCAACTCTACAACAAGCCTTAAACTTCCAAGAGGGCATCGAACAGTTTTACAAGGAAAAACCTCAACGAGATTCATAAATTCAACAATACACATATGAAAACCATACATTTTTTTATTCTTGTAGGGTTCTATTGCCGTGGTTTTGTTGCTACGATTCTGCTACCGCAATTTTTTTCCGCACTTTTTATGCCGCGGTTTTTCTGCTGCAATTTTTCTGCCGCACTTTTTCTTCCATGGTTTTTCTGCCATGATTTTTCTATTGCACTTTTGTTTTTTGCCACAATTTTCCTGCCACGATTTTTCTGGTTCACTTTTTCTACCACACTTTTTTCTGCCGCACTTTTCTCTATCAATAATACCTTCCCAAATAACCTTTCAAAAAATAGATATTCAATGATATTCATTTGTTGCTAATGGGAGAGTCTTTCTCTCTTATTTATACTTCCATGTAGCTTCCTCAAGGGGTTACCTTCTAACCAACTTAACCCACTTTCTTTCTTTTAGGGCTAACCCTCTTCTAACCACTTTTTCACTTCTAACTCACTTTGCTACAAATAGTAAATTCTCCACTTCTAGTTGCAACTAAATTATTTTTAATTATTTTCTTATTGCAACAACTTAACCCATGACTAACTCCTAGTTTCACCCACTTGACTAGTCAACTTCTTCTAGGATCTTCTAGAATTAATTTGACTTATTTGACCTTCTAGATAACTCATGAGTGTTCTCCACTTCACCAAGCCATAACTCTCTAACCGTGAGGACTTATGTGATGTTCCACATATCACCGGAAATGGCATGGCATGTACTATCCATCTAGAATAGTCTTACCACAAATATATTAAACTTCATACCATTACACATCAATCAAACTGAAGTCCCTTAATCATATTGTTGGGGCTACCAAACTTGCTTCAAGGGTTGACATAAATCACAACCAACCAAATTAATCAACAAGGTCCTTGTAGTGTAGCTATGGAGGTAATAGGGGGGGCTGAAGGGCCCATAGTTATAATATTGGAGGCTATTAAATGTAAGGTGGACTAGGTCCACTATATTATTAAATAAATCCCACTATGGTAGTTAGATATATTAGTATAAACATAGTAAATGTGAGAAGGATTTCTGAAAGGTTCCTTCTCTAGAATGCTCTTAGCTAGTATTATATAAGGAATGGGTGGGCAATTTAATGAACATAATGAAGAATATTGTTATTGTACCAAGAAAGTATTTCTTGAGGACTGGATTCCTTCCATAAGGAATAATATACGGTGTTACCCTACCTCAAGGGTTTTGTCTATTTCTTGTGTTGAATACTTGGTGAATGGTTTGGTTTATTCTTTTTGAGATTAAGGGTTTGTTTTTTGATATATTTTCAGATCTACTCAAGTACATAACATTTGGTATTAGAGCTCTTTCTTTGGCCAAAGAAAGGAATAAAATTTTGGTTCTTTTTGCATATTTTTTCTAGGAGAAAAAAGGGGTGGTACACTTCAGTCTCAATTCTAAAACTATTTGCATAAAATTTGTAGAAAAAAAATGGATATTTGAATTCCTCTCAGAAATATACCCAATTTCAAAAAACAAATCAGCTGAAACGGAGTATAATAAGTGAATTTATCAACATTTTAAATTCTGCAAATTTTCAGGGGTTTTCCATAAAAAGTCACGATTTTCAAAGTAAGTTATTTTTATAAGCCCTAGTTTTCTTTTTGGGTTATGGAAAGAAGGATATTTTTTACTGGAAAATATGATGGCCCTAGTATTAAAGAATTTGTATCATCCAAAAATTCATTATGGGAAGAAAGGTGGAAACCTTATCTGCACTTTGGTTTCAAATAAAATGCTCTCATATGCTGGAAATCATTTGAATTTTATAAGTGGTTGTCACTTTCCAAGGAAGCACTTGAAAATTTACTTTTAGAAAAATGGTCTCATGCCAAGAGTAAAGATAAAGAAAGAACCAAGGGTTTATTTTCATGTGGAAAATCTATATTATAGACTCATGGATGCATTCAATAAGAGAAGGTTATTGTTTCTATTAACTCTAGTTGCATGCATATTTTTATAAATGCTCAATTGGTTAATAGATTGTAAGTTTGGGCCAAGAATATGCAAAACACACAGGTTGAGGGAAATCATATTTCAGTTTTTAAATATTTGAAGCTAACCATGGACAAATATGTATTACATTCTTATTTTTGTGTCATTGATATGCATGATGTGGATGTTATTCTTGGATATCCTTGGATGGGCACAATTGGTACAATGAATATTAATGTGGAAAAGAAGTTTGTGAAACTTTGGTACAATAAAAATAAAATTACATTGCGGGATGCATCTCTTAGTAAGAAACAAGGTCCCATGGGGGAAAGAAAAGAAGTTCTTGCAGAATCCAAAGTTGAATCAGAAGAAGATGCTACAAAATAAATTACAGAGAAGAACCAGTAAGGGCATGCAAACATATAAGAAGAAAAGGAACCACATTTTGAAAAGTCTAAGAAAGTATGAAAAAGAGCTAAGGTTGATGTATATCTCCATCCACACCACATAGATAAACAAGAATAATCAAGGAAGGGGCGTGAGCATAAACAAATTGATTATGGAAGAACAAGGAACCAGAAAGGCAACCAATCAAGAGGTGAATGCAAAAATTCTCGCACAATAGGACGATATTAGGATAGAGAAACAATCCCATGGCACCAAAGGAATGGTTAGGATAAATATCAAGGTGGAAAGGAAGTAGTTGGAAATCACGTTCATATTCCATTAGGATGGATGGATTCATGTACTTGGTACTAGTTGTCTACATTGTTGAGATGGTCATATTGTATGGTTTCTTCCCATGTTTCAAGGAAGAAACATGCAAAGGGGGGTGGAATGTTGTATAGCTAGGGAGGTAATAGGGGGGGTCGAAGAGACCATAGTGATAATGGTGGAGTTCATTCAATGTAAGGTGGAATAGGTCCACTATATTATTAATAAGGTCCACTATGGTAGTTAGATATATTAGTGTGAACATAATAAATGTGAGAAGGATTTCTATAAGGTTCCTTCTCTAGAATGTTCTTAGGTAGTATTATATAAGGAATGGATGAGCAATGTAATGAGCATAGTGAAGAATATTTTAATTGTAACAAGAAAGTATTTCTTAAGGATTGCATTCCTTCCATAAGGAATAATATATGGTGTTACCCTACCTCAAGGGTTTTGTCTATTTCTTGTGTTTAATATTTGATGAATGGTTTGGTTTATTCTTGTTGAGATTAAGGGTTTATTTTGTGATACATTTTTATATATACTTAGGTACATAACATTCCTTTGAATATGAGATGGAAACTTTTAAATAAAAGACCTAGAAAATTATTGTCGAAAGCATAGAAAACAATAGCAATGATTACAATCTTGGAGGACATTTTGGAAGTTGAGTGTAAAACCTAGAATACTGTGTATAATACTCACATATAATTTTAATTTGATGAGATAAATAAAGTGTTTATTGCAGAATCAATTGTACCCATGATAGTAAACAAGCCCAAATATTTTATGACCATGTAGGATTATGAGTTCAACATAGTGGAGGCAAGAGCATTAAGGACAAACATTCTAAACCTTTCAAAAGTATATCATAAAATAGTTACAAGGACATAACAAGTGATGCAACATGAAATCAAAGAGAGGGAAAATAAATAGATTATTTCAAAGAAAAATCAGACATGTTGTAGGGAATTTCACAAAGAACCATACTATATATCCTTGTCTAGTAGGGAATGTTTGTGTTTTCATAAGTAGGAGAGAGATCAAAGTAAATTATTATAGTTTCTATCTTGTACAATATTCAAATGTACAAGTGATACAAATTGTAAAACACCTAAAGAAGATGGAGAAACAATAAATCAATGTACTATATGAATTGGAAATACAAGTATATGACATAGATAAATGGAGATGGGACAAAAGGACATACAACCTAGAAATACTAATGTATATGGAGATAATGATGTTCCACATTAAGGAACTTCATTGTGAATCAATATGATCGAGTTACTCACAATGAAGGTAGGTGTGAGAAGGGAATAAATTAAATGAAAATAAATGAATTGAAAATGATTCTAGAAGACATGATGAGGGAGATGATAGAACAATTGTAGTACATGTTTCATCTTACTCCAAATCTCAAGAGACTCTATATTTTCTCTCATTTATTCCTCCAAAATATAAACTAGAACATGTGGTTTCTTCTCAATAGTTCTAGACAAATTCGTTTTGAAGCCCCAAACAAAAACGATAGTCCACAATCATATTAATCGTATTTTAGACTAGCATTTCCAAAATCTAAGAACATTGAGTCAATGTGGATTCAATATCTCTATGGTCCATGCTAATGTTAAGTCAGTATGCCACTAAAGTTCTTAATGTGATAACTTCAAGCTTAAAGCCTAGTAATCATCATGGCTCTAAAGATTGGTTATGATTAAGAAACTAAATGTTAACACTTTGATTGCTCTCAATGCAATTAAAACTAAAAACTTAAGTATTCATCAATGACTTGTGCAAGGTTATACAACAAAAATGGATCATGAATTTTTCAAATGTGGTCAACGTTAAACTTTGTGGAATGCATGTGTAGTAGCTTCCTTGTTGACATTTCCATGGGAATGGAACCCAAAATAGTTAATGGTTCCTTCATTAGGAATCTAAGACATGCCTTAAATGGTCAAGCAACTATCACATCATGCATTACACAATTATAACTATGCTAAATGTAAGGGATGTTGATCCTCCATGTAGTGATTTGTTTATACTTGAACCTACACATCTTTTTCAATCAGCTATATATAATGGATTTGTCACAAAACATCTATAACCATCAACATAATTATAATTCTTCAAATCCTTAGCATTATTCCACTTCCAATATTTTCAGGCCTAGGGAGCCTAAATTCCTAGCTTTATAAATAATGATCAATTGGAAATAATATCTTTGACCCTATTAATAATTATCCTATCTAGGTTTCCTTGAAACATGAATATATACTTTGACTTTGACTACAAAATCCACTCTCGAGTCTACACATTAAAAATACCCATGACAATATTGGTTTATCTTGTATAAAATTTCTTGTTCAAGAACTAAGAAGTATCTTTACGGACTCACATGACTCCATATAGAACATCATGGGTTATGAGGACCATAGATTATTACCCTTTACTTCCTCAAGATGTTTGACCTACACTGATGAATTTATAGAGGAAATAATTTTAAAATGCTTCGCACTAGGTTGGTTACTTTTACTTTTATCCTTATCACAACCTAAATAGGAAGAGACCTCATGAACAACATATAGGCTTAGATGATTACACCTGGATTGGTGACAAGTGGGGTTTTTACGGCACCCCCTACATGGATAACTAAGGGGATGAACAAGACACCAATAAATCAATGAAATCCCTTATGTTTGTTTGATTAAAGAGAGAGCAAGTGAGCAAGTATTGGAGGGTTTTGAATAATTAGTTTTGTTAAGGAGGACAAGGATTAAGCATTTACATAATTATTCAGACACTTTGTAAGAGAATCTCCGTCGTTCTTGTAGCTCCCTTCACCCATATGTATATCCTGAGCTCAATTAGGCAACTTTGTCGTTCAAAACCATCACTCTTATAGGATTTATTTCCCAAATTTCACTGGTGTTGGACACCCCTTTTACCCTAGGTTCTCCTAGACTCCTATTCACCCTATATGGCTTCTCCTACTATCCAAATTATCTCAAACCTATGCCCATTTATCCTCCTCTAGGTGGTTAATTAGGGAAATATATCCCACGAGAACTAGCCTTGAACCAAGTAGGAAAGGGGGCCGAGGAAAATTGAAATTTACCTCTCGAAACTCTAGCCCTCATGGATCCCATAATGATCAAACCCAAGTGTAGAATGATGATATCAAATTTAAGTGTTTCTACCAGTGTAGATTCTCTCCCGAGGTAAAGGAGGAAATGGAAACTTTTGAATATTCAATGAAGAATAAAATAATCAAAGTGATTAGAGAACAAATAGAAAAGGAATTTAAAGGTTGGGTCTCTGACCCGAGGTTCTCTACAACTAGAGATACTAATTTATTCAAAGAAAATAATCTTTAATAGCTCACCAAATCCTTCATATCTCAGATTGTGGAGGAAATGGGGGAGGACACTAGACCATTCTACATCAATTGGATATTATGGACAAAACATTTGAGGAAGTATTCAAAGTGGTCTTTGGAGTTAACATCACATTTTCTGAGATACAAGAAGAGAATAATGAGGGAATGCAAGACGAAGAAGGGATTCCAAATGCAAGAGGAACTCCCTCAAATCATATCATTATAGAGGAGGAACTCATTCCTAAAGAACAACTGCAAAAAGAGATTCCTTAGGCATCATCGACACTAGACATTCCATGCTAACTCTGACTAGATATCATGCTAGTTTAAATCAATATGCTTCCATGTTTTTTGCTTTCCAGTTAGTCTATGTTTTCCTAAATACTTTGTCTAGGTTGCTATAGAACTTATTGGATTTAACTAAGAATATTACTGATATAGATAATCACTTAGTGAATATATTTTCTGACACCTCGTGGTCTGGGTTCCTTCATGGAAAGTTGTAGGGGGTTATGGATTGTTGATATGTTTTCCTGACACCCAACAACTAGGTGATTGGGGTGCATATTTGAACTTATGCATATTTCAAATGGAGACCAAGTTGGAAAGTTCCAAATAAACTCCACCTATTGATCATAAATACCCAACAATTTTTAAGAATTGATAACCAATTTCAGTATTGCAGTTCTTCTTCATGAAAGGCCAACATGGATGGTGTCTCTTTTGAATAAAAAGAGAAGAAAATAAAATTATACTAAAAGAAGGAATTTTCTTGTGTCCATCTTCTCACTGAATAGCCCTATGTGTCAGCTTCATCCATCAGCTTCATCCAAGATATGCCAATTTTCTCCCACATTTTGCAATACCCCCAACACTTATCCATTTGAACTCACTCCTCTCTATACTACTTCCTACCCGATACTTATCCATTTTCCTTCCTCTCTAATCTCTATACTTATCCATTTTCCTTACTCTCCACACTCCATACTTAGTCATTTTCCTTCCTTTGTACTTCATTTTCCTTCCTCTCTATTCTCCATACTTAGTCATTTTTACTACTCTCCATATTCCATAGTTAACTATTTTCCTTACTCTCCACGCTCCATACTAAGTATACTCTCCACACTCCATACTTAGTCATTTTCCTTCCTCTTTATTCTCCATACTTAGTCATTTTTACTACTCTCCATATTCCATACTTGGTCATTTTCACTACTCTCCATACTCCTTTACTTAGTCATTTTCATTACTCTCTCCATACTTACCCTCCATACTTAGTAATTTTTCATGAATGTGGATGCGGGAGTCATTCCCTCATATCCACCTTCTATTCCTAACCCCACAACCCACATTTCCATAATCCTCAATTTGCAC
Source organism: Picea sitchensis (assembly GCA_010110895.2). NCBI lineage: Eukaryota > Viridiplantae > Streptophyta > Pinopsida > Pinales > Pinaceae > Picea > Picea sitchensis. The sequence goes on from SNQJ01S0001098.1 coordinate 39,118, forward strand.
ATCCATTTCTACATTACCCAAATTGGACCCTCGTGACTTAGCTAATTTTATTTAGTTTTACACTTAACCCCACAACCCGTATTATTGAAACATTCCTAACACTTAGTCATTTTTACTGAGATTTACTAAGTTCTACACTTACACTACAACCCATATTTCCTCTTTCTACGTAATCCTATTTTTTGATATTATTATTTTATGAAATGATTGAGTGGGCCTATTGGTTAAGAACATATGTTTCCTTTTAGGAGGTCACATGTTCAAATCCATAGGGGGGTAGGGTATGTACACCTCGATATACTTTAGTATTCAAATCGTTGTGTGGAGAGGGTCCCTTGTCCCACAAACAAAGGGGTCTCATACACCAATTTAGTGTTTTTATTGGTTGTTACCTTAAAATTAGATTATTATTATTATTATTATTATTATTATTATTATATTCCAAATTTGTATCCATTTTCCCCCTCCTTAGATATATTGGGACATGTGGCAGTGAAGTGGACCTATCACATTGAGACATGTGGTAGTGAAGTGAAACTATCACATTGGGACATGTGGCATTGAAATGGACCTACCCCCAGGTGACACTTGGAGAGTATGGGTTGGACAAAGATGACTCAACAATGACTTGGCATGATGACTAGACGATGAGGTGGCAACCAAAATCTATACTATGCACATGCTATGAAGGATTCCATAGTTATCTCTATTTCACAAACAAATAACATGGGGGCTCTTTTGTTTATAAACATGATATGATAACTATTCCCCAATGCATGTGGAATAAATATGGCATATTTTAAAATCAAGGGCTCATAATTCACGTGGATAGATCAATGGTCGTCGAGTGCCTATCTTCTAGAGCCATAACTTTTGATCTCGATGTCCAAATTGAGAAAACCAGAGCTCGTTGGAAATATAGAGACATGAAGAAAACTTTGGAATTGGTTTCCATGGATAGAATAATGAATATCATTCCCTAAAAATAAAATTGCAGTCGGGACTATGTTTTGGGATTGACAACTAATTATTTATGGAAAACGGTTTATTAAAGAAAATTTATGAACTTCTAAAGTGGGTCCTAGTTGATGGCATGGGTATCTAAGTTCACATATACAAAGGGGAAAATAAAAAACTTACCATAACCCTAAATAAGATTCAAGAAGATGAAGAGAAGACTACAAAATAATATGGAAAAGGAATTCAAAGGTTGGTTGGAAATGAGGAGTTTTTGCAGCAATGAAGAGTTTCCCAGAAGCAAGTTTTTCCTTTCCAAAATTTTGTGAATTAACCTGCTTAACTTTCTTCTTCATCTTTATTTATGCTTAATTATTTCCATCAAGTTTTCCATGTATGTTTTGCAATAGTAAGATATGATTCTAATCAACTCTTTCTCTAAATTCTTCCAGTCACTGTTTTAATGATATTTCAGGTCCAGAGGAGAAAAATCCATGCTTGTAAAAAAGAAAAAGCAATTTAATTCAATTTATCTAATTGTCATTGAGATCTTGTTGAGGTTTTTTCAGCCCTCTTGTTTCAGACATTGTTAAACTTGTTACATTTGAGGTATTATTATTAATTTCTCCTTCAAATAACTATTCAAGTGTCATGTTATTTTTATGAATTTGTGTGGTGATGTATCAGTGGATTCTTGAGGAGATGATGATTTACAAACTCATTTGATATTAGTGCAGAAGTCCTGTAAATTTCTTTGATGACCTATCCATTTTACTTTTCTTTCATCTTGCAAAGTCATAACTGATTTTAGATTAACAATATTTTAAAAGGAAAGTAGAATATCTATTGAAAGAAGACTCCAAACCTTGTATATACAATCTTTGAAAACATATTTATTTCTTCTTCTTGAATGATATGTTGTACTTGACAAGTACATATATATACAAGAGTTTGTGCATTTGTATATTAGAGCTTGTACATCTATGTATAGGAGTTTTATTAGAATATTTATTAAGGTTTTCTATTGCATGCGTCTAATTTTCAGAAGAATAATCTTCCATATATCAAGAAAGAGGAGTACCACCTCTATAAAAATTCAGGGGGATTTATCCTCATGATGTTATCTTAAAGACCTTAAACAGTCTTTTAGATCAACATGGATGTAACTTTTTTTGTATAATATAAATATAGATACTAGAATACAAAAAATAAACATATAGGCTTAGATGGCGAGTTTGTGAGGCATCATACATCTAGGGATACCCTTTTCCACATTCCCATCATGCACTTGTTTGTAGCTTTGAATGTTAGAAGTGTTTTTTAGTGCAATGAGATACATATTAAAGGATAAGAATCTATAGTCCAGTTTAGACAACACCTGCTTAGCACATGATGCATGCACTTGAATATGGGTATGTTGATCTATAATGGTTACTAGGCTCTAGGGTTGCAACATAACTTTATTTGACTACTTGGAACCATTTTCCTTCATCAATGTTGGCCCAAAGGAATACTTATATATTTGTTTCTAGTTGCAAGAAGTAGGAATCAATAAAGGGTTTGTACACAATAAGAGGAGTAGCACACATGCATGGGTGCCAAGGTTTTCATGCATATTTAGAATTTGGTGCTTAGGATTAGTGAACCATTTCAATGTTCTTTTATGTTTACTAAAGGAGAGCCACATACCATAGGTCCTTGGGTGAGGCTTGATATAAAAAGGGGACATTAATGAATATCACATCAAAACCACAACCAACCTTATTTTGAGAGCCAAACAAACATATATTGTAAACTTTGTAGCATTGCATTTTTCCCATTGAATTTTTGAGTTTGAGAATTGAAAAAAATGGCGTCGAAGCAATCCATAGTGGTTTCCATGGAAGTCTAGTCCAAAAAGATGGTACTGGAGAATAATTTGAAAAGTTCCCATTGATTAACTACCCCACTCCTTGTTTAAGGTGAAGGATTCCTTTAGCAAATATTGGACCATTCTATCAGAGATGAGATGGCCCAATTCCTTTACTTCCATAATGTAAAGGGTCAGGGCTATTAGCTTTCAAGATTAGTCCAAAATCTCTTACACCATGTTTGGGAATGCTTCAAGATATTTGAGGTACATGGTGTATGATCAACCCCTAACCCATGATGTATTTTCACATGAGAGATGGTCTGTTATGGATTTTCACATTGGATATGGCTTAATTAGTAGTTGCTTGACCTCAATTGGGTGATTGCATGATATTATTCCCTAAGCCGTTGGATATCTCCAAATAGCTTTGGTAACATTCTACATGATGGCCACATGGATATGGTTACTTTATAGGAGAGATCCCTAATTAGGAGGAGGATCATTTTGCATTTTGGAGGAGGGAATTAGGCCCCATATGACACATGGTATATTGGATATTTGCATAGATTCTTGGAGTTGACTTAGGGATGCTTGGGTTGTAATAGTGTTCATGTAGGGGGAGTGGACCTAGTGGAGTGCATGGCTTAAGAGGATTGTTGGAGTCATTGGAGGATTTTTGGAGGAGTTTTGGACACATTACATGGATTTCCCTTGAATTTGGACCTTTACTTGTTGATGAAATCACCTTGGAGTGTAGTGCTCCACATGTGTCAGAATATATTTGTTTTTACCAATTGCTTGTAAGGGAATACGCCCACATAAGTATTGTTGTCCTTCATTACCTCTCATATATAAATGAAGGTGAGAGACCTTCACTTATCATTCAATTCTTGTTCATTCTTGTGTAGAGATGTGATCAAGAGGAGTGAACTACATCTCCTCTCTCTCTCTCTCTCTCTTGGATTTTATTTTGTACTCTCTCTCTCTCTCTCTCTTGGATTTTATTTTGTACTCTCTCTCTCTCTCTCTTGGAGTTTCTATGGTTTCTTTAGGATCTTGGAGCATCTTGAAGACTGGGGTTAGGGTTTCATCCCTTGGATATTTGGATATTAGGGTTTTGAGATGAAAGAGTAGGTTGTACTTGGTGAAGAGAAAAAGAAGAGGATATGTCTTCCCTTGGAGGACATGCTTGTGTGATGCATCCTTGCTAGATATCCATAGTGTGAGATAGGGTTTTCTTGGTTTTCTCTAACTAGTGTTTTGAAGAGATTAAGGATTGTAATAGAATTATGATAAGGCTATCATATGTAAATGAAATTCACCTTTATATGTATTAATGAAGTTTCTAACTGTCCAATACTTGTGTAAATTGTAGATTTGATTTTCAACCATATATATTCATCATGGGTTGTAATTTCCAACATTATATGTCTTGATGATTTGACATAATATGAGGGTATATATGCTATGTGATTTAACGTTTATATTGAATACTATAAGGGTTGTTTTGTTATTGATATTTACAATTGTCATAAGTTTTTTTGTATCTATTATATGCATGCTAATATTTCCTGAGAGGAATGAAACTTATTGGAACACATTGATATATTTTATCTTGAATTTCCTAGTGGATTGGTGTTGTTAAGTGCAATGCACCCAACCCCAAGCTGGGTCACGCCACACAAGAATCTATCCTTTGTCATAGTTGAACTATTACAAAATCTTGAAACTCTTCTCATCTATTGAAAATGTGATGTAACCGTCACCAACAAACCCCAAAATATTTTCTCTTATAGAAATTTGTAACGTACCCGATCACCAGTAGGCCAGACATGTTACCTCAAGAATGCACTTCTTGAACTGATACAAATTTTGTTCCATTCTTTAGTTAATCAATAACATAAAACCAATGCATGCCAATTAAAAGAATGTGTTAAACCATCCAAGAAAAGAACAACGTCTCATGCACAACAAATAACCAACATGCATGCACACAAAAATGCATCTCATAGATAAATAAATACACAACATAATATACATTATACATAAAACACATAGAGAACTTATATTTTCAAGTAAACGTTCACCAACTAGTTGCAGACCAAGGATGTTCCTCCCAACCATAGACATTGTTGTTCATTCGCTCTCAACGGCGGTGTCACCCTCGATCCATGGCTATGAATCGACAAGGACGGGTCCTAGGCCAAATCTAAAACACACCAGTTAGCTAATATGCTCTCAGGTTTTCCCAATCACACAACAATCATAATTTTCATCTCTCTTCCCCTTCAGTCTACACAACCCAAATAAATGAACCCATTTTTCTTCCATGCAATCCTTCAAGTTGTTCCATTTCTCTCTAGGGCTCCAGTGCTACTGGTAAGGAAATCTCCATGCTAGAAACTCCAAGAATTATCATTTCTATGCCCAGATCTAGAGCACATGAATTATAAATCAAGAGTGAGGAAGAATGAATGAGAAACAATGAACGAAGAGTGAACGAGGAGGAACAACGCAAAAGATAGGTTTATATATTTACTTTGAAATCAGGAACCACGTGGCCTTCCCCCCAAGAAGCTCACGTAACCACTTTTCTTAATTAAAACCAAGACGAATAAATAAAATATAATAAAAATAATTATTCCCTTTAGCCCCCCCTCTCATGGAATCATAGCCCCCTATCTCTCATCCCTATTCATCTCGTAGTCAATGATGTATTTTATTAATGTATATAGAAGTATTGCATTTCCTAGGCACTCCGACCCCTTTTTAACTTATCGACTCACCATCCTAAGTCACAATTACATAATAAATTCTAGTTCATAGGGATCAAAACCAAGATGTTACATTACGAGTTGAAAATAGTCTATTATTGTTGATGTTTTGTTTGTATTTCATAACAACCCTAAGGATGAAAATTCATAGGGTTAAGATCTAGGAAAGCTATAGGAAATAGGTGAATTTTTTGAATTGCAAAAGAAACCTCCATTAATAGGAATTTCTACATGATATGAGAGATTTTGTGGCTGGTATCACTCTATGTATAAGAGGTAGTTTGTATTTCAACTAAAGATTACCTGAGAGAGGTGCTTGACCTTGTTTGAGGTTGTTGGGTTGGATACCCTAGGTTTCTTGGGAGAAGAACTTAAGCACTAGAAAAGGGTTTTGTCTACTGCATATACTGTTGATTTTGTGCACTTGAGGACTTGTTCAAGATGTTTGAGGCAACTCTCAGTCTTAGCAAGTGTGACAAGTTGTATGGAGCTTCCAATTTTGTTCCTTGGAAGATTAGAACTTACTTTCTTATGGAGGAAGATGATATTTGGGGGCATGAATTGAAAGAGATTCTAGATATTAGTGAACCAACACAATTGGCCACTCATCAGAAGAATGAAGCCAAGGTGAAGAAAATTGTACTTGATTTTGTGAAGGATCATTTTATCTCTCACATTGCATAGAAGATTCTAGGTAAGGAAATATTTGAAGCTTTGGTTGATTTTTTTCAAAATTATTTATCTTCTCAACAAACGCTCTTGTGAAATTATCTTTCATCTATTTTTATGAGAAAAACATATACTATGGAAAGATACTTGACTAGGATAACTGAGTTGAAATATTAGTTGGTCACCATTGAAACAAAGGGGGAGGATTAGGAGTTGGTGTTCATTTCTTTGAATTGACATTTTTCTTCATGGATGCCTTTTGTTTTGGATGTTTGTGCTCGAGAGACCTTCCCAAAGTTTCTAATTCAGTGGGTTAGTATTGTGATGGAAAAAATCATATTGCAACCTTGTTTAGAGTAAGAAGGGGAAGTATATGTGAATAATCATGTAAAAAATGAAGAAATATAGCAAGAAAGGATACACGAAGAAGGAAGTTACAAATACATGAAAGAAGTACTTTAGTAAGGTGATGTGTTTCTAATGTCATGAGATGAGACATTATGCTAGACAATGTCCATTAAAAAAGAAAGGAAAGGGTATGAAATAGGTTCCATTTAAGACTATAACATCCATAGAGGAGGATCCCTCTTAGTTTGATGTTGCCTTTTGCATGACCTATTGCTTGTCTTCTAACATTGTGCCTAATGTTGAATGATATGTAGAGAGTGGAGCTTCAAAACATATGATATATGAAAAGTTTGTATTCAATAGTATTTTGGAGTAAGAGGGGGGAATGAGTGTGGAGCTTGGTGATGATGTCACTTATCTTATGAGAGGAGTTGGCTCCATCTATTTTCAAATTCCTTCAAGTGATGTTCTAAAGCCGAGTGTTAATCTATTTGTTCTTGGTTTCATGAAGAATCTTGTTTCAATTTCATGCATGATAGATGTATAATGGAGAGTTTCATTTGAGGGAAAACAATGAACCATCAATTATTATAATCTAGCTAGTCCAAGGACTTTGGCTATAGGGATGAGAGAGGGTGGACTTTATAGGTTACTTGTTGATCCAGTGGAACTTGTACACTCTGGTGATAGGCTGGATGATCCTTCTAGTTTTGAAGGGACTAGAGAGAATATAGGAGCACCCATATCTTTAGTAATGTTGAGTATACATCCTAGTAGATATGTTAGTAATATTGTACTAGTTTCTTCCATCCGTGAACCTTCTCTTTGTGTTGAAGAGGAAATGTGTGATTACTTCATGGAGGATGACGTTGAGATTTATTCAAGGTTTACAAATGATGGGAGTATTACAAAGTATTAGGATAGGTTTGTTTGATTCTTTTAGACAAAGGGAGTTGACCATGATGTTACTCTTGCTTTAGGATTCTCTTAGTATGTGGGTGTTGACCTAGTTCAAGTTGTTTCACTTGTGGTAGGACTTAAGTTGCATGAGAAGGAGTCTCATGTTCACGGGTCGTTGATAGATTTTTGGTTAATCTTGACCCAGTCATAGAGTAAATAAGATAACCTTGATACATTCATTGATGGGTTTACCATTGGTGATTTACGAGCCCATGGTTTTGGGTAACCCATGGTATTTTCCCATGTTATTTGATGTGATGAATCCTATTTAAAGGATTGAAGAACTCCATTGCAAGATTCCTCAAGCGGCCTGGTGTTTGGATAGCTTGAATAATGTCAATAAAGATATATATCTTGAGTTTGGTTTCCCAGTTAAGGATTTCCAAGGTAAACATTAGATTTATGTGCTTGTTGGTATTTCTATGTGCATGCATTTTGTGTTGTATTTAATATTTCTCTCTCCATGAATTAACATGTGGTATCAAAGTTCGGTAGGCATGGACTCTCTAGCAAGAGTGACCTAGGAATTTCTCTAATGATGAAATCGTTATTGCATCTATTGTTGATAGATTGATAGTTTGGTAAAGGCCAGATATGAACTATTCAAGCGATTGGATTTTTCTCTTCAAAATAGGGGAATGTAACTAGGAACTTTGATGTTGCATTGTATTTTTTTGATTGACTAAGTTCCATTGCATTAATCTAATTGGATTTCCCATCTATGTTTCATAAAATTGTGGAGTTATTGACTAGATCCATTAATAGTGCTTGGAGAGCATGGAGTAATTCAAAAAGAAAATGACAAGATCTATATTGAGTGCAACAATCAACATGGATGTCATGAGAATTGTCAAAGAGGAGGTGGATTGTATGGTTTAGGTTGCAATGTTGTTGCATTTCTGTGAATCATGTCCATTGTTTGGTGAAAAAAATCTTATATCCATGCAAATGACATTGAAAAGGATCAAAGAGTTGAGGAAATACATTTCTCTAGAGAAGCTTGCAGACTTAGGGTTATTATATTGGCACCTAGACGTTGATAAGTATGAAACAGATCCATACTTGTAGAAATTCCACAAGAACGAAGGGTATATATACATGAACATGCACTTCGCATAAACTTCCCAACTATGATGATAAGCTCAAGATATTTTTCAAGGAGCATATTCACAAAGACAAGGAGATTTATTTCTACTCGGAGGGAAGAAAATACTTTGATGTAAGAGACAACAATGATAGATTGTTCTGATTTTGGGTAAAGAATGGATAATTGTTTTTGGCTAGAGAGATCTATTATCCCCTTCTTGTGTCACTTTTCAGCCTTGGATCTAGAAGCGGGATGCGATACCACATTGGAGGGGTTCAACAAGTTCAAGATATAGAGGTCGGATCAAGTTTATTTTTCTTGGGTGAGGGAAGCGATGATGGGGGAATCATTCCCAAGATAGGCCACAAGGAGAAAAACGATCATGGATCTATTTGAGGACGATTTGATTTGACCTTTTGATGTCGATGTGAAGCAAGGGATGAGTGATAAGGAAGGGGTTGGAGCATATACCTAACTTGGTGAGGCTTTGAAAGGATATGGTGGAGTTGGATAATGAAGAGGATGCATGGATTTTGCTTGACAGGGCAGTGGAGTGTTTTCCATTGCATGTTGCATTGTGGCTTGCATTGACAATTCTTGAGACATATGTCTATGCACAAAGTCAATAAAGGCTTGGGTGAGCTCGTTGGTGTGTTAAGTATGGTTTGGAGTTATTTATACACTATATAAATAGTTTGTTTGTTTGGTTTTGGTAGAAGCAAGAGAGACCAAGGTTTCTCCATGGCATGATATTGTCACTTGCATCAACATGTGTTTATATATTACTTGGGAGCACAAATTGAAGTGATGGTTCATGGGTTTATGAACCATGGAGACTGGAACATGGAAATGGAGCATTGGTGGAAGCACACCGAGGATAGCATATAAAGAAGTACTCAGTTAAGGAGTGCTTGCATTCACTGTCATATTTTTATGGATTTGATTTTTATCACATGTAAGTGGGAATATGGGTGTAATACCTATTTAGGCACACATACCTATAGTTTAATGGTTCATTGATATAAAGTCTAGATGTAGACCTAGGTGATTGGGGGAGGGGGGGGATATTGTATTCTTAAATACCTAGTTTATAAATTATGAGGTGGGGTAGGTGTTGATCACAAGTTGTAACATCCCAATTATAATCCAAATTTGATGTTTATGTAGATATAATATGTGGATATGGTCAAGCAGTGTAATATGTGAATTGTATTTCAATGTTTTAATAATAAAATGTGATGCTAACTACTAAGGGGACATGGAAAAGAGATGGGGGATGAATTAATACACAAGAGAGGGGAGTGTCTAGGATAATGGCTAAGAGGGGTCCAAGGGGGGATTACCCATGTTTATGGATTTAACCCATTTTCCCAAATCTACTATTGGATATGAAGCTTCCCATTTCTGATTGAGTGTTTCCAAATCTAGTCATTGAGTACATGTAAGAGGGTGGGTGTGAGTGGTCACATCCCTAGGCTATTGGGCACATGGGGGTTGAGTACAATCAACTTGGGAAAGAGTGTGAGTCAAGAAAAGAAATAAAAAGAAAGGAATTTTGTATGGGTTGAGACAGAAGTAACAACAATTCGAGCAGTTTGGGGAAGTTAGTCAAGTTTATGCATCGAAGGGAGACAAAGAGAAGAAAAGAGATCTTGGAGTTGGTGCAACCATAGGAGGGCGAAGTATGGATCTTAACTGGAGTGTAATTAGAGCTAGAGAACTGAATATCCTGGTGATCAGGCCGGAAGAGTGAACTCCTGCATGAGTTTCACTGAAACAACAAGTGTTGTTGTTGTTCTGCTGATAGTTTTCCTAGTAGCAATTTCCCTTGATTTCCTAACTGAGATATTCCTGGCTACATGTGCCATAGATACCCTGATAAACGAATGACACATTCCTTGGGTTATCCTTGATAAACGAATGGTACATCGTTTGGGTTAACCCTGATAAACGGATGGTACATCCCTTGGGTTATCCCTGATAAATTAATGGTGCATTCCTTGGGTTGGGAAGGTCAAGAGGAAGAGAGTTGGTGGAAAAGTCGAGCTAGTTGGAGAATTATGAGCTATGAGTGGACTGTGAGAGACCACCCTCTTTTTTGGACTGCTAGCCTCAGGTCAGAGGTGGCTGGCTATTGATATTTGGAGCATTCAGTCTACGGTTGGGTGGAACGTCTGTCCCAAGATATTGGTTGCATGATTCTTGTTTAATATAAGTGTTTTATCTTGTACTAAGTTATTTACATGTGTTATTGCTATGCATGAAATCTGTGTGAATGAGAATGACTTATATGTTGCTATAATGAACGATTTAGTTGTATCTCTTGTTGATTATTAGCATGCCTCAGATGCACATGTTTTATGGTTATTGTTGTATCTTAATCTGTTATAAATTGTAGTTGTAGGCTATGGGAAAACGAATAACAACAAAAGAATGGCTTAAATTAGCAGAAGTTTCATGTTATGTGTATTTTGCACATATTGTTTCCTAGTTGGAGGCTAGGTATGTTACTAAAATGGTATTAGAGCTGATAAAGAGAATTTTTTGTGTGGCGTGACCCAACTTCGGTGCCTGGGTACGTTACATAGTGGTATCAGAGCCCAATTTTTCAACACTGAGCCTGCATGGGCCATTTAATAGAGCGCAGAAGTGAAATTACAGAGTTGTTAAGAGAACTGTCTAATATGGGGAGAGTTCATTTGAAAATCGCTTGACAAAATGTTTACGATGTTCTGTGGTGAAATTGGATGAAATTGAGCAAAAGACCCAAGTTCCTGCAGCTAAATAATGGCATTTTCGAAGTGAAAAGCAACGAACAAATGTTTATGTATAAGGTTTGATTTGGTTGTATTGAGCTTATTCACAGAGCTCTATTTAAGACCCAAGAAGGAATTTCATCTTTGGGTGAATTTGAGCCCCTTTGGAAATTTCGAAAATAAGCAAATCGGAAAAATTTTGATATTTTTCCATACGTTGATGTCAGCATGATGTGCGGGGGCACGTGTCAACTAAAGAGGAGGCATGTGACGTGTAATGCAATGGTAGCAGGTACACGAAGGAAAGGAGTTAGAGAAATGGTTAAAACTTAAGTGCTGAGACTTATTATGAGTCTGTGAGTCCACAAAGGTAAAAACGAGTAAGTGTTGGGACTTATTATGAGTCTGTGAGTCCACAAGTCCATGAGATTGTGGGTCTGTGAGTCTGAATAGATGGAAAAATAGTCTAAGTGTTGAGACTTTTCAGACGAACTTATGAAAGGAAGAATTATGCTTTCATAAGTCCGCAAGTCTGTGAGTCTGTGAGTCCGAAATAAATGGAAAAACAATCTAAGTGTTGAGAATTTTTGGATGGACTTATGAAAGGAAGAATTATGCCTTTGTGAGTCCGCAAATCCGTGATTCTATGAGTCTGAATAGATGGAAAAATAATCTAAGTCTTGAGACTTTTCAGATGGACTTATGAAAGGAAGAATTATTCTTTCATGCATCTGCAAGTCCGTGAGTTCGTGATTCCGAATAGATGGAAAAATAATCTAAGTGTTGACACTTTTCAGATGGACTTATGAAAGAAAAAAATATTCTTTCATGAGTCCTCAATTTCGCAACTCCGTGAGTCCGTGAGTCCGAATAGATGGAAAAATAATCTAAGTGTTGAAACTTTCTGGGCGAACTTATGAAAGAAAGAATTATGATACAGTATGGCAACACAGCTGTACATAATTTCATGCACCTTGTTAATTATTTTAGCCTAACAAATTTTATGGCACCAAGCAAGAAGCTAGTGCTAGATAAGTATCCACAACAAAAGTTATGATCATGGAAATCATAGGCAGTCAAGAAGCATGAGAAAGATCCATCATTCTCCAAGGAATTCCACTAGAAGAACTCATGCAAGTTCAGGACTAGGAAGCAACCCAAGTGTGTCTCCTATTCAAAGTCAAAGAAGGAAGCCCGAGGTAGACATCTTGCAAGGTGAACTCAAGAAAATAAAGCCACATAATTTCAATGGTGAGCACATGAAACGAGAAGAGGCAGAGGCTTCACTGTTGGAAATGAAGAAATATTTCCAGCTGCATGACTACCCATCCTGGGTAGAAGCTAGGATTTTCACTTACCACTTGCAAGGAAATACAACCATGTAGTGGGATCAACTTAAGAAAGCCAAGAACCTCGATGAGAAGAGAATCTCATGGAGGCAATTCAAAGGATTTTTCCAAGAGAAATATTTTTTCGAGCATTACTATGAGATAAAGATGAAAGATTTCTTTGAACTTAAGTTGGGAACCATGACACTGGAGGAATATGAGAAGAAGATCTTTGAATTGTTGAAGTATATTGACTTCATCAAGGATGAGAAGGTTAAAATCCAAAGGTTTCTAAGTGGGTTATCCTCCTTATATAGTGATAATATTCAATATGACAACCACAATACCTTGGAGGAAACCATAAGGAGAGAAAAGAACCTTTATGAGCAAAGAAAATGAAGGTCAGTGTTCCAAAAGACTTGGAATGATAGGATGAAAGAGAAAAAAGATCAAAGGAAGAAAGGTTTTAAGCCACCCTTTTCCAGAAATAACTCCCAAGCATGTTAGCAAGGTCGGAAAGCCAAAAATGATCAAAAGAATGTAGATTCATTTGGGAAAAGTCCAAGGAAACATCCAATTCAATGTTGGGGATATGGGGGGAATCACTTATCTAAGGACTTCCTTCATAAAGGAGAAAAAATGAAGACCATCCACAACATTCAGGAGGTTGAAACAGTGGGAGACATGGGAGGAAGTATGCCAAGTATTTATACAGCCTGGGACAACAAGGAAGAAGAATATCAATCCTCCATGAGCAAAGTGGAAGATAATATTGATAACTAACCCATAGAAACTGTAATTGATTATGGAGCTAGCCATAGTTACATAAATTCTAAAATTGTTGAAAGATTTCACTTGCAAATAAGTAAGAATAAGAAATCTTGGTTAGTTCAGTTAGCCATGGGGGCTAAGAGAAAGATCAATGAGTTGGTTAAATATTGTCAAATAGACATGAATGGGATCGGCATTAAGGTAGATGTAAACATCATATCGTTGGTTTTGTATGACTATCTAATTGACATGGATTGGTTGGAAAATAAACATGTTGTCCTAGATTGTTACAAAAATACAACCACGTCTCTGGATGAGGAAGGGAGGGAAGGAAAAATTCAAGGCATTCCAAGAGTTGTAGTCGTTAGAGATATTTCAGCTATGTAGTTGAAGAAGAGCTTCAGGAAGGGATGTCAGGTGTTTGCAGCCCATATGGAGGAGGAATCCAAATATAAAGTGGCAAGCATTGAAGACCATCTGGTCTTGAGGGAGTTTGAATATGTTTTTAGGGAAACCCCATGATTTCCACCAAAGAGAGACATTGATTTCTCTATCAATTTGGTGCCAGGAGCTGCCCCAGTGTCTAAGACACCATACCGAAAGGGTACACTAGAATTGAAGGAGTTGCAAATGCAACTTGAAAAATTAAAAAAAAAAGGGTATATATGCCCAAGTGTGTCACCTTGGGGAGCCTCGGTTCTGTTTGTGAAGAACAAGGATGGAACCTTAAGGCTGTGTAATGATTTTAGGAAACTTAATAAGATTGCCATAAAGAATAAGTATCCTTTACCCATAATTGATGATTTGTTTCATCAACTAAAAGGTGCAATAATATTTTCAAAGATTGACTTGAGATCAGGCTATCATCAAGTAAGGATAAGGGAAGAAGACATCAACAATACAAGATTTAGAACAAGATATGGACATTATGAATTAACGGTAGTGCCATTTGGACTATCAAATTCCCCAATAGCTTTTATGTGTTTGATGAATGGAGTGTTCAGGGAGTATCTGGAAAATTTCGTGATTGTGCTCTTAGATGATATATACTCATCTTTTCCAAATCAGAAGAGGAACATGAGAAACATCTAAGAATGGTGTTACAAGTTTTGAGAGAGAATAGATTATATGCTAAACTAAGTAAGTGCATCTTTTATCAAAAGAAGATCCACTACTTGGGGTATATAATATCAACAGCATGGATAGAAGTGGATCGTGAGAAGATAGAGGCCATTAGAGGATGGCCAATGCCAAAGAATGTGACAAAGGTCAGATCATTCATGGGTCTTATAGGTTATTACTGAAGATTCATAAAAAAAAATTCAAAGATTGCAAGTCCAATCACTTCTTACAAAAGAAGGGTGTGAAGTTTGAATGGACTTCCAAGTGTGAAGAAAGTTTTCAACTGTTGAAAAGAATATTAACAAGTGCTCCAATATTGAAGATTGCAGATCCAAACAAATATTTTTTTGTGTGCACTGAATCTCGATGCATGCAAGGAAGGGCTTGGTGGATTCCTTAGTCAAAAGAATCACGTGGTATGCAATGAGTCCTTAAAATTAAAAGAGCATGAGAGGAATTATGCCATGACTTGGAGTTAGCAGCGATTGTACATGCATTGAAAATGTAGAGGCATTACCTTGTGGATAAGAAATTTGAGCTAAGGACAGACCACTATGGTCTCAAGCATTTGTTTGGACAACCAACACTAAATGCTAGGAAAACTAGATAGATGGAATTTATGAGTGAATATGACTTTGAAATTAAGTGCATAAATGGAAAGGAAAATCAAGTGGTCGATGCACTCAACAGGAGAGCTCATGAAGTGCATATTGCAACCATTATCATGTACGAGACAAATCTGAAAGACAAAGTTATTGCAGTAGCAAATTCATATTAGAATTATTTAGAAATAAAAGAGACATTACAACAAGGAAATTTTCAGCAGAAATTTAATTTTTATGAGCTGAAATAAGATGGAATTCTCATGTACAAAGGTAAGGTGTATGTGTCAAATTCCAGTGAGCCAAAAAATGCAGTGTTGAAGGAGATGCACAATGTGCCATATGCAGGGCACCCATTATATCAAAAAACAATTGCAGTAGTAAGAAGCCAATATTTTTTGTCATGAATGAAGAAATAAGTGGTTAATTACATAGCCAGATGTCTGGAATGCCAAAAAGTAAAGACAAAATATAGACACCCAATATGTTTTCTACAACTATTTCTCATTCCGAAATGGAAGTGAGAATTTGTCTCAGTTGATTTTATTACTAAGTTTCCCATAACAGTGAAGCATCATGATTCCATCATGGTGGTGGTGGATAAGTTGACTAAAGCAACACATTTTATTCCAGTAAAGACTACACACAAGGCAACAAATATTGGAGATATTTATATGAGAGAAGTTGCTAGGCTACATGGAGTGCCTAAGACAATAGTTTCAGACATAGATCCAAAGTTTACTTCCAATTTTTGAAAAGGTTTGTTCAAGGGCTTTGGAACAAATTTAAATCTTAGTACAACGTATCATCCAGAGTCAGATGGGCAAACAAAAAGGACTAACAAAATAATTGAGGACATGCTTAGAATGTATGTGATGGATCATCCATTGAAGTGGGAAGATTATATCCATTTAGTTGAATTTTCCTACAACAATGAGTATCAAACCTCCTTGAAAATGAGTCCATTTGAGGCATTGTATGGAAGAAAATGTAACACCCCAGTGAGTTGGGATAATCCAACAAATAGAGAAGTTGTTGGGCCATAATTGCTAAAAAAATGGAAGATCATATGAAAAGGATTAAGTAGAATTTGAAGGTTTCCCAGGATAGGCAGAAAAGTTATGCAAGAAGGAACATAGTTTTTAGATATTTTAAAGTGGGAGGACATGTGTTTTTTAAAGTAAAGGCAAAGAGAAGTTCACTAAGATTAGGAAGCTTCCTGAAGTTGGCAACAAGACATTGTGGTCCTTTTGAAATATTAGAAAAGATAGGTCCAGTGGCATAAATGTTAGTTTTTCTTGCATCCATGAGAGTGCATAATGTATTTCATGTATCGTTACTTAAAAAGTACGTACCTGATGCTAATCATGTCATTGATTGGAATGTGATCCAGATGGAGCACGAAGGAGATTTCTAGGTGGAACTGGTACGCATCCTAGACCAGAAAGTCAAAGTTCTCAGGAACAAAGCCATAGGGATGGTAAAGTTTCAATGGACCTGCTACGATCATGAATATCGTACATGAGAGCATGAAGAAAACATACAGTTGGAATACACACAAATTTTTGATAGTTTTGAAGAAGACATAATGCAAGACTGTGTTTTGAGCAACTAGAGTTCTGGAACCACATCTCAGAGTCCTGGCCAACTGTGCTAGGGACCCTGATAAATGAATGACACATTCATTGGGTTTTCCCTGGTAAATGGATGTTACATCCCTTGGGTATCCCTGATAAATGAATGGTGCATTCCTTGGGTTGGCGAGTTGAGAGGAACACGAGATTTTGGATGGAGTTGTTGCTCGAGTTGTTAAATTGCAGAAATTTTATTTCTAAGTATTGTGATGTGAATTTGCATATATGTATATCGACATAGAGTGCACCAAGACTGACACACAATTGTATGGGAGGGGGAATGTAACATCCCCATTATAATCCTCAGTTTGATTAATGCTTATGTAGATATAATATGTGGCTACAGGAAAACGATGTAATATGCAGATTTTATTTCAATGTTTTAATAATAAAATGTGATGCCAACTGCTAAGGAGACATGGACAAGAGATGGGGGTTGAATTAATCCACAAGAGAGGGAAGTGTCTAAGATAATGGCCAAGAGGGGTCCAAGGGGGGGATTACCCATGTTTATGGATTTGACCCATTTTCCTAAATCTGCTATTGGATATGAACCTTGCCATTTCTGATTGAGTGTTTCCAAAGCCAATCATTGAATACATGTAAGAGGGTGGTTGTGAGTGGTCACATCCCGAAGTTATTGGGCACATGGGGGTTGAGTAAAATCATCTTGGGGAAGAGTGTGAGTCAAGAAAGGAAATAAAAAGAGAGGAATTTTGTATGGGTTGAGATAGAAGTAACAACAGTTCAAGAAGTTTGGGGCAGTTAGTTAAGTTTTTGCATGGAAGGGAGACAAAGAGAAGAAAAGAGAGCTTGGAGTTGGTGCGACCATGAGAGGGCGAATTCTGGAGCGTAATTGGAGATGGATAACTAAAGAGCCTAGTTGTCAGGTCAAAAGAGTGAACTCCTACATGAGTTTCATTGAAACAACAAGTGTTGTTGTTGGTTTGTTGATAGTTTTATTAGCAGCAATTTCCCTTGAGTTCCTAGCTGAGAGATTCCTAGCTACATGTGCCAGAGAAACCCTGATAAATGAATGGAACATTCCTTGGCTTATCCCTGATAAACAGATGGTACATCCCTTGGTTTAACCCTGATAAATGAATGGTGCATTATAATGCAGGAGCATCGTTAGCAAGTACACGTGGCAGGACAACTCAGTGCCTGAGAGCCAATCTGGAGTCTCGAACGCTAGCCAGTACTGCAAATATTTTGAGGTGATAGAAAAAAAAAGAGGAAAGATCACATGCATGGAGACAAAATGAGCACACGTGACTTGGGATCTTAACCCTAATCTCAATGTAACCGCAATTAGATAGTAGTTAGTTTGTTTCTTTTGTATAAAGAGAGATTGTGTACGCCCAAAAGAGGGGTTACTAGGATTATGAGCAAGTAGGAATTTGTGAACAATAGTTGTTGTTTTGATTTTAACTGTAACCATTTTCTTGATTTTGAATGGATATAACAAATAAAAATTGATCCAATGTATGGTGTGAATATTGTTTACAATTTCCCTGTTGTTGTCGTCAATCTTTTCAAGAATGAATGAATCTTGCTACGAGTGCATGTAGATTTGAAATGCCTGTATAAATTTTAAAATTGATTTTCTTCGTGAGCTGGTGAAAGGTTTGCACACAGTCTGCAAGGAGTGCGTTGACAGGTTTTGTTTCAACTCGTAAAGCTCAGGAGAAATAACGTAAGATTCCCTTTATAAGGAGTGTAAAGTGACTGCTGCAAGAAGTGCACAATCATCACAAGAACTCAAATCCGTGTAAAGATCTGTTGCAAAGAGTGCACAGGTCTGGAATTCAATGAAGAGTCGAAGAGAATCCATAAATAAGTCAAAGTAAGAGGAAGAGGAATGCCAGGAGGGCGAGAAAGAATTATTTTCAAGAATCTTTGGACCCGAGTTCAACGAATTTCCCGAAACATCAAGAAGTGCTTGGGAGATCAAAATATTTGAGGAGATCAAGCTCAGGAGGGGTAGGACTTTCCAAGAAGTGTGAACAAGATCCAAGAAGCGGACTCGCATGAAGGATAAAGGTCGAAGCCTTTAAATCTTCCGAAAAATATTCTAAGTTAGAAGAAAGCGTAAGCTCAAGGGAAAAGATTTGGATCGTCCGATCAACGTCCAGACAACGAGGAGTGAATGCAAAGGAAAAGATATCAACCATCGGATCTAAGCGCAAAGAAAATATCTCAGTCATTCGATCTAAGATCCAGAGAAAGGATCTTAGCCATTTGATTTGCACACAAAAGGATCGTAGCCGTCCGATCAAGGTAAAGTGCACTAACCTTAAAGCTTTGAAAGTGTACAGGAGAATTGGACTTACGAAACTCTGAAATCATCAGAGTTGTCCGTTGCCAAGGAGGACACGTGGCGAGAGATCATCATTTCACTGCCTCGCAGAGTGGAAAGGTCAAAGAGCAGAGTTGTGAGGATTCTTGAAAAGATCACAGTCGTTGATGGTTCTTAAATCATCGAGACCATCCATTATTAAGGAGGACACATGGCGAGAGATCAACATTTCGCTAACTCATGAATTAAAGAAGGCAAAGGTAGATTTACAAGAACTCACAAAACGTGAAATATCGATTTGATCACTGTCGTTGATCGAAGGAGGGAGTTGAACCGTAGATTTGGTCTTGTCAGGAGTTTGTGACTCAGAAAATCAGAGGTAAGATTTATGAGAACTCGTGAAACACGAAATCACAATTTGATCTGAGCCATCGGATCGAGGATAGATATGAACCATTGATTGTCCATGGAGATGATTCACAAACTGTGAACTAGCGAAACGAGAAATCGCGAAGTGCTCGAACGATTGGCCCACAGTCATAGCGAAGGGTCACATCGGTGAAGGGGAATAGAGGGGCTAGCATGAGCTAGGGTCCTATCGGGATTTCAGGAGTTAGGAGAGTCAGAGTTACTCACATGTAAAGACCTGATACGCAAAGTTGCGACGTGCCTTTCGATTAGGCGATTGGTCACAACTTTGGCCACATAAAGGGAGGGGATTAACCAGGAGAGCTAGCGCCTAAATACACTGAAGCTTAAAGGCGTTAAGGAGAAGGCCGTGGGTTCCATACAACCTGTAATTTAAGGGAAAGAGGGCCTATTAAGTGGAAATGAATTTCTTGAGGGGATGAAGACTCAGTCAGACTCAGTTCCTTGATCAATCCTAGACTGGGAGGTCACGCAACCCTTAGGATAGAAGGGGGGTCTGCATCAAGTGGTATCAGAGCTAATTTTCGTCTGTATATGTCAGGCGAAGGAGATAAAGGAGATAAAGGAGACAAAATAAATCTATGTTTTACTCTGTGTGTGAGAGACAGTCAACACAATGCCATCGAGGAGACGAGGGGAGCCACCTTTAGCCAACCGTGTTGTAGAAAGAGAGATGCAAGAACTTCGTTCAAGGCTGGAAGCGATGGAAGCAGCACAAATAAGAGCACATGATGCTGGAGACGTCAGCGATGCAGAGAGTGAATATGTAGAAGCCAAGGAAGTTGCAAGGGAACACATTGTCGAAGAACACTTGCTAAGAGCAGTTGTCAAATTAGGAGCTAGAGCCAAGATAGAGGTCCCGATGTATGAAGGCAATTTGGATGCTGAAGAACTGTTGGATTGGATAAGGTCCATGGATAAATATTTCGATTATGAAGATGTCTATGAGGAGAAAAGGGTGAGACATGTTGTCACCGGGCTTAAAGGACACACAACACTGTGGTGGGATGAACTGCAGGTTGAGAGGCGAAGTAGAGGCAAATAGAAGATAAAGAATTAGGATAGAATGGTAGCCAAGCTAAAGGCTAAATTCATGCCTAAAGATTATCACATCAATCTGTTCAGGAAGTTGCAGAATCTGAGACAGAAGGGTATGACAGTCAAATAATATACAGAGGAGTTCTACAAGCTAAACATCAGAGTTCGACAAAGAGAGTGGGACGAAGAAAAGGTTGTCAGGTATATGAATGGCCTGAGGTATGAAATCTAGGATGAGCTTAGCATGATGTCGGTAAGGATAGTGAAGGATGATTATCTGTTTGCGTTGACGGTAGAAGAGAAGTTGGCTAGAAAACAAAGCCAATGAGGTAGAGGTAAAATCTCAGCCTCGAAAAAAGGCAAGGGAGTTTCCCATGACAAGGTGCATAATTCCAAGACGAGGTTGAAACTCCACATAGTCACTCGAAAAGAGGAGGAAGTTCTTGAGGAAGACAGGGTTCTTCTAGAGGAAGAGGCAGAGGAGGAATAAGATGGTATGCCCATGGAAAGACAGGGCACATGTCTTGATAATGCCCCGAGAAAAAGAAAGGAGGAGAAGCTCACATTTCAGAAGCACAAAGAGAGAATGTTGAATTAGAGGGAGAAGAGGATGGAACATACCTAATGATGAGAAAGGTTCTCTTAAAACTAGAGGTAGAAGCTAAAAATCCAGTACAGAGGAACAGTCTATTTAGGACAGATCGCAAGACTAAAGACAAAGTATGCAAGGTGATAATTGACAGTGGGAGCACTGATAACTTAGTATCCAAGGAGATGGTGGAGAAATTGGAGCTAGAGACAACTGCACACCTAGAGCCATATAAAGTTTCATGGTTGCATAAAGGAATTCAGGTAATGGTTACTAAACAATGCTTGGTTAAATTTAAGATAGGAGGATATAGAGATGAAATTCTGTGTGATGTAATTCCCATGGATGTATGCCATATTTTGTTGGGAAGACCATGGAAGTTTAACATGAATGTCATTCATGATGGGAGGAAGAATACATACACCTTGGAGAAGAATGGTAGGACACACATGTTGCTTCCAATAGAGGAGACGAAAGTGAAAGGGGAATCCAACATAAGCATACTTCTCATGACTGGGAAGGAACTCCTGAAAGAAGTTAAGAAAGAACGGGAGATGCAGTTTGCTTTGGTGAGGAAACCCATAGTCATCCTTACTAGTACTTCGATGGATGATTTTCCTGAAGAAGTTCATGAATTATTGGAAAATTTTTGCGACATAGTGGTGGATGAGCTGCCTAACTCATTACCACCCATCAGAAGTATCAGCCATCATATTGATTTGATACCAGGAGCAAGTCTTCCAAACAAAGCAGCATACAGACTGACACCTTGAGAGAATGAGGAAGTAAAGAACTAGGTCCAAGAGTTGTTAGACAAGGTTTTGGTCAGAGAGAGCTTCAGTCCATGCACAGTGCCAACTGTGTTGAGTCCAAAGAAATATGGAGGATGGAGAATGTGTACAGAATCAAGATCCATCAACAAGATCACTATTAGGTATAGATTCCCTTTGCCAAGAATAGATGATTTGATGGACTATTTAAGTGGGGAATTTTTTTTTTCTAAGATCGATTTGAAAAGTAGATATCACCAGATCAGAATGAGAGAAGGTGATGAGTGGAAGATAGCCTTTAAGACAAATGAAGGTTTGTATGAGTGGCTTGTTATTCCATTTGGCTTAACCAATTCCCCGAGTACTTTTATGAGGTTGATGAATGAAATACTAAAAGATTTGATTGGCAAGTTTGTGGTGGTGTATCTAGATGATATACTGATCTTTAGCAAGACTAAAGAGGAGAATTTAAGGCACCTGACACTGGTGATGAGGAGACTACACTAGGAGAAGTTGTTGATAAACCTGAAGAAGTCCTCTTTTATGAAGACATAACTCATTTACTTGGGTTTTGTTATCTCTTCAAATGAACTGAAGATGGATCTAGAGAAGGTGAAAACAATCAAAGAATGGCCATCACCAAGGAGCATGTTTGAGGTAAGAAGCTTCCATGGATTAGCGAGTTTCTATAGGAAGTTCATCAGAGATTTCAGTGGAATTTGTGCACCAATGATGGATACAGTGAAGAAGAGGCATAAGTATTTTAAATGGACAGAGGGGGATGAGAAGAGCTTCAATACACTAATGGAGAAAGTAATGCAGCGACCAATTCTGGTCTTGCCAAATTTTGAGAAGACGTTTCAGGTAAGGTGTGATGCAAGTGGCATTGCGATTGGAGGAGTTTTGAGCCAGGACAATAGACATGTTTCTTACTTCAGCAAGAAGATGAATGAGACTAAGAGAAATACTCCACCTATGACAAAGAGTTTTATGCCATAATCCAAGCCCTGAAGAAATGGAGACATTACCTTGTCCCACAAGAATTTGTCTTGTATAGCGATATCCAAGCTTTACAATTCATAACCAGACAGGAAAAATTGAATCTAAGGCATGCGAAGTGGATTGAGTACATGTAGAATTTTACTTTTGTCATAAAACATATTGTTGGGAATGCTAACAAATTTGTTAATGCATTGAGAAGGAGATGTTTGACTCTGCAGGAATTTCAGGTAAAGACCTTAGGGTTTGAACACCTTGAGGAAAGGTATAGTGATGATCCAGACTTCAAGGAAGCATATGAAGCATGCGTGAATCTTGTGCTGAGAGATAGGAACCAGTGGACAGAGTATATGATTCAAGAGGGATTGTTGTTCATGGGAAATCAATTGTGCATACCAAAATGCTCAATGAGGGATAAACTTTTGAAGGAAAAACATAGTGGAGGATTGGCTAGACATTTCGGCCATGATAATACATTTGCACAGTTGAGCAGTTCATACTATTGGGCAGATATGAGAAGATATGTAATAAAATTCATGAACAGATGCATAATTTGCCAACATGCAAAAGGTAAAAGACAAAACATTGGATTGTATCAACCATTGCCCATACCAGAGAGGCCATGGGATGCAATAAGCATGGATTTTGTGTTGGGACTGCCAAGCACACAAAGAGGATGTGATTCCATATTTGTGGTGGTGGATAGATTTTCAAAGGTGACACACTTTATCCCATGTCAGAAGACCAGTGATGCAACACATGTTGCAAACCCATTTTTCAAGGAAGTTGTGAGACTTCACGACCTACCCAGAAGCATTGTCTCGGATAGAGACACAAAATTTGTTGGTCATTTTTGGAGAACACTGTGCAAGAAGTTGGGCACAGATTTGTCCTTCAACTCATCTTATCACCCTCAGACAGATGGGCAGACTGAGGTGGTAAACAAAAGTTTGGGAAACTTATTGAGGAGCCTTGTCACTGAGCACTATAATCAATAGGATCAGATTCTGCCACAAGCAGAATTTGCATACAATCACTCACCAAACAGGAGCACCGGGAAGAGCCCGTTCCAAATATTGTATGGAATGCAACCCAGGGGAGTATTTGAGTTGAGAGACTTGGAAAAAAGTGAGATCAGAAGCACTGGAGCAGAATATTTTTCTGCAGAAATGCAGAAGCTCCATAGCCAGATCAGGGGGTAGTTGCAGAATTCTAGCCAAGAGTACAAACGCAGAGCTAATCAACATCGTAGAGAACTCCAATTTGAAATAGGATATCAGGTTCTATCACATCTCAGGAAGGAAAGGTTCCCTAAGGGGACATATAAAACGTTAAAGATGAAGAAGATAGGACCATGTAAGATCTTGAAGAAGTTTGATGCAAACGCCTATGATATTGAGTTGCCAGATGATGTGGGCATATCGCCCGTATTCAATGTCTCAGACATGTATCCTTACAGGAAGGATGACACAAAGGGATCAACAGATCAAGGGAAGATTCAGTGGGAGAAACACATGCCTATAACAGAAAAACCACAGATGGAAAAGATTGTGGATCAGAGGATTGTTAAGAAGACCAAGAGGAAGACCTATTTTGAATATCTGGTCAAGTGGAAGGGACACCCAATAGAAGATGCCAGTTGGGAAAGTGAAGCTGATATCCAGAAGCATGGAAAGTCGGTACAGGAGCTCATGGACAGGAGTCCATGAATTTTGGTCCAGGGGGAGTATGATGCAGGAGCATCGTCAGCAAGTACATGTGGCAGGACAACTCAGTGCCTGAGATCCAATCCATAGTCTTGAACGCTAGCCAGTACTGCAAATATTATGAAGCGATAGAAAACAAAAGAGGAAATATCACACGTGTGGAGACAAAATGAGCACGCGTGACTTGGGAGGTTAACCCTAGTCTCAATGTAACCGCAATTAGATAGCAGTTAGTTTGTTTCTTTTGTATAAAGAGAGATTTTGTATGCCCAAAAGAGGGGTTACAAGGATTATGAGCAAATAGGAATTTGTGAACAGTAGTTGTTGCTTTGATTTTATCTATAACCATTTTCTTGATTTTGAATGGAGATAATAGAGGAAAATTGATCCAATGTATGGTGTGAATATTGTTTACAATTTCCCAGTTGTTGTCGTCAATCTTTTCAAGAATCAATGAATCTTTCTACGAGTGCATTTAGCTTTGAAATGCTTGTATAAATTTTAAAATCGTTTTTCTTCATGAGCCGATGCAAGGTGTGAACACAATCCGCAAGGAGTGCGTTGACAGGGTTTGTTTCGATTCATAAAGCTCAAGAGAAATAATGTAAGATTCCCTTTGCAAGGAGTGCAAAGTGACTGCTGCAAGAAGTGCACAATCGTCGCAAGAACTCAAATATGTGTAAAGATCTATTGCAAAGAGTGCACAGGTCTGGAATTCGACGAAGAGTCAAAGTGACTCCATAAAGAAGTCGAAGGACGAGCCAGAGGAACGCCAGGAGGGTGAGAAAGAATTCTTTTCAAAAATATTTGGACCCGAGTTTGACGAATTTCTCGGAAAAACAAGAAGTGCTTGGGAGATCAAAATTTTTGAGGAGATCAAGCTCAGGAGTGGTAGCACTTTCCAAGAAGTGAGAAAGAGATCCAAAAAGCAGACTCATAGGAAGGATAAAGGTTGAAGCCTTTAAATCTTCCAAAAAATATTCTAAGTTAGAAGAAAGCGTAAGCTCAAGGGAAAAGATCTAGATCATCCGATCAACATCCAGACAACGAGGAGTGAGCGCAAAGGAAAAGATCCCAGTCATCGGATCTAAGCGCAAAGCAAAGATATTAGTCGTTCGATCTGAGAGCTAGAGAAAGGATCTTAGTCATCCGATCTGCGCGCAAAAGGATCGTAGCCGTCCGATCAAGGTAAAGTGCACTAACCTTAAAGCTTTGAAAGTGTATAGAAGAATCAGACTTATGAAACTCCGAAATCATCAGAGCCATCCATTGTCAAGGAGGACATGTGGCAAGAGATCAACATTTTGCTGACTTGCAGAGTGGAAAGGTCAAAGAGCAGAGTTTTGAGGATTCGCGAAGTGCGAACTTGCGAAAAGATCACAGTTGTTGATCATTCTGAAATCATAGATATTGTCCATTGTCAAGGAGGACACATGGCGAGAGATCAACATTTTGCTGACTCGTGACTTAAAGAAATAAAAGGCAGAGTTACAAGAACTTGCGAAATGTGAAATTGCGATTTGATCACTGTTGTTGATCGAAGGAGGGAGTTGAATCGTAGATCTGGTCTTATCGGGAGTTCGTGACTCGTGAAATCAGAGGTAGGAGTTATGAGAACTCATGAAACGGGAAATCGTGATTTGATCTGAGTTGTCGGATCGAGGAGAGATCTGGACCGTTGATTGTCCAGGGAGACGATTCGCAAAGTGAGAACTCGCGAAATGCGAAATCGCGAAGTGCTCGAAAGATTTTCCCATGGTCATAGCGAAGGGTCAGATCGGTGAAGGGGAATAGAGGGGCTAGCATGCGCTAGGCTCTTGTTAGGATTTCGAGAGTCGGGAGAGTCGGAGTGACTCGCATGTAAAGACTCTATACGCGAAATCGTGACGTGCCTTTTGATTAGGCGACTTGTCATAGCCTTGGCCACATAAAGGGAGGGGCTTAACCAGGAGAGCTAGCGCCTAAATACACTGAAGCTTAAAGGCGTTAAGGAGAAGGTCGTGGGTTCCATACAATCTGCGCTTTAAGGGAAAGAGGACATGTTAAGTGGAATTGAGGTTCTTGAGGGGTCGAAGAGTCAGTCAGACTCAGTTCCTTGATTGATCCTAGATCGGGAGGTCATGCAGCCCTTAGGATAGAAGGGGGGTCTACATCACATTCCTTGGGTTGGGTAGGTCAAGAGGAAGAGAGTTGGTGGAAAAATCAGGATAGTTGTAGGAGAATATCAATTGGGTTGAGAGAATTATGAGTTGTGAGTGGACTGTGAGAAACCACCATCTTTTGTGGATTGCTAGCCTCAGCTCGGGGGTGATTGACTGTTGAGATTTGGAACAGTCATTCTATGGTAGGGTGGAACATCCGTCCTAAGCAACTGGTTGCACATTTTTTTGTTTAAGATAAGTGTTTTGTCTTGTGCTGAGTTATTTACATGTGCTATTGTTGTGCATGAACTCTACATGAATGAGAATGACTTATATGTTGTTGTAATGAACAGTTTAGTTGTATCTCCTTCTGATTATTAGCATGCCTTAGATGCATATATTTTATGGTTATTACTACAGCTTAATTTGTTACAAATTGTAGTTGTAGGCTATGGGAAAACGATTTTAGCAAAAAAATAATGACTTTAATTAGCAAAAGTTTCGTGTTATGTGTATTCTGCACGTATTGTTGCTTAGGTGGATGCTAGGTATGTTACTAAAATGGTATCAGAGCTGATAAAGAGAAACCTTTCCATGACATGACCCAACTTCGGTGGTTGGGTACGTTACACAAGTCAAGTTTAAAGGGGGGATTGTTTGATTAATCTTGACTCGGTCATAGAGTAGATAAGATAACTTTGATACATTCATTGATGGGTTTACCATTGGTGGTTTATGGGTCCATGGTTTTGGGTAACCCATGGTGTCTTCCTATGCTATTTGATATGATGGTATCTTCCTATACTATTTGATATGCATATTTATGTCGTCGGATGTTGACGAAAAGGGNAAAAAAATAATGACTTTAATTAGCAAAAGTTTCGTGTTATGTGTATTCTGCACGTATTGTTGCTTAGGTGGATGCTAGGTATGTTACTAAAATGGTATCAGAGCTGATAAAGAGAAACCTTTCCATGACATGACCCAACTTCGGTGGTTGGGTACGTTACACAAGTCAAGTTTAAAGGGGGGATTGTTTGATTAATCTTGACTCGGTCATAGAGTAGATAAGATAACTTTGATACATTCATTGATGGGTTTACCATTGGTGGTTTATGGGTCCATGGTTTTGGGTAACCCATGGTGTCTTCCTATGCTATTTGATATGATGGTATCTTCCTATACTATTTGATATGCATATTTATGTCGTCGGATGTTGACGAAAAGGGCCAAAACGTAGAACAATTATGCATTTGTCTAATTGTTCTACGAAATGACTTTTTTCGTCAGAATCCAACGACATAAGTATGCACGAAATGATTATTTTTTGTTGTTTAAAATCCATTTTTGAATGCAAAAATAGATTTAACAAGCTGAAAAAACCCCGAAACACTTAAATTATACATAAATAATCACTCAAATCTACAGATATAACAATTTCTCGTGACAAATGTGCCCAAAAAAATCACCAATTTTATTTATTTATTTTGTAAAACATTTAAACAACAACTAACAATTACACCAATTACACCACACTTATTGCTAATATATAATACTATGAATTCAATTACATTATGATGTTAGGGCATAAAATCAAAATCATACTTGCCCTCCCTTGTATATACACATTGCATATATCAATGAATATATGATGCTATGACTTCGTTCACATCCCCTAAAGAAGGGACGAAATATTTTGTAAACTTTGAAAGCTTCGCAATGACGCGTATCCACTACATTGTGAATCGTCATAATGATCCAATAGATTACGAGCACCATTACTTGTATCATAAGCAACGGTAAGCTTTGCATTAAAGTTTGAAACACTCCACTTAACCATTTTGATGCTGCTTTAACATTGAAAGGTTGTTTTCAGACCTTATTCGTACTCGGAGTTGGAATTGGAAAAACGATATTTTAACAAGTGCATTATACCCATTTCAATATTTTTTAATCATATTTAACAATTAAATTGTTAAAAAAAGTTTTTTTTGTCTAATTTTATTTTTATTTATTATGTCGAAAAGCGTACACCTATTGATAATGGGCAGATTTAATAGGGGTTTAGTGCTTAATAAGTTTTATATGGACATGATTAAATATGGCTGAAATATTCTTAGTAGTCACACAAAATAAATGGCTATGATTTCAATCATTAACTTCCTATCTATTATAAAGACATCCGATTATGTGTTTACTTTTTTACATTTACCTAATCATATTTAAAAATTACCTTGATAGCTAACTGATTGCCACATAAGTGATTAACATAAATTAAAATATTAACACCACATAAATGAAGCTCAACCCTTTATTTGTTAATCAATAATAAAATTTAATATATTATTTTAAGGATTCGTTTCGTCTTACGGCGTTCACCAGCAGCTATTTAGCTAGTTGTGCTAGTATGTATATGATATGAAAGAAAACATGCCTGTATAGAAGCAAAAACATGTGGCTATAAAATAGAGATGGTAAATATGACAAAAAAAATTTCAAGTTATAGTTATAAAGTTGGGAAAACTTTCAAATACTTTACCTCCTCATTTTAAAGATAAAAGTAAATTCTAGAATCTTCATGACACAAAAAGTTGATCAACAAAAAAACTTAAAGTTATTATAACAATACACTCATTATCAATTTAACATATTATTTAAAAAAATTAAATCTAGATAAGAAAGTTAACAATCATTCCTCCCAACCACTTATACTAAATTCAATTACTTATACTAAATTCAATTGACAAAAACTCAGATAGAAAAAAAAACCATCATTTCTCTCAACCACCTAATCTAAACCTAATTGACAAAAACCAACATAAAAATTAGTCTTCCCAACAACCCAAACTATACCCCATTAATAACTTACACCCAAATAAATTCACAAATATTCGATCTAAAATCAAGCAAGGATGAGAGCAAGAGAGGGTTCGGAATGGGATAATTTGACTATTCAAGAAACACTATAATGCACTCACACAGAATGCATGTGATCCGAATTAGAATCAGAATTGACTGTTAGTGAAGATAAAACCCGCACACTTTGCAAACTGGCTACTTGTTCGCCACGCATCAACCTCTGACCGAAGGCCGCCTTTACAAATTAGAACCGATAACAATGACTTCCATCATTCCTTTCCGTCTGTTAATAGTTCATTGCAGATTTCGTCGCTAAATTTATCCATCCCTCCATGGGTACCTTCATTGGCCATGTCTTGTCAGGGACAGGATTTCTGCTCATCGGCCTCTGGCATCTCTTCAACACAGTAACAAACTACGCACGGTCTCCATTGGGTTTCCACACTCGGCCATGGTTCCCCGCTAAATTTGGTGGCGGGAAGTTAAAGTACGTGGAGCTGGCCGCCATTATAGCGGGGTCCTGTTTATCGATTTTGGCGGAGCTGTTCATCGGGCCGAAGAGGCACCAGCCCCTGGCAGACGACTGGAGCATC
>SNQJ01S0001098.1:76132-88871 GCA_010110895.2 Picea sitchensis
TTTCGAGGACAAAACATGTGAGGGAGATGAAATGTAGTATACCTAGGGAGGTAATATGGGGTACCTAGGTAGGTACCCAATGGGAATGTGGTTATGTATTATTAGTGGGGGCCACTCAATGTAAGGTTGACTAGGTCCACTATATTAAATAAGGTCCACTATGGTAGTTATATGAATATGAACATAATAAATGTGAGAAATATTTCTCGAAGGTTCCACCTACTAAAATATTCCTTCTCTAGAATGTTTTTCAGAGATAGAGAATGTTATATAAAGAAGCGTAAGAAATGTATTGGAGCATGGTGAAGAATATTATTGTTGTAACAAACAAGGATTGCTTGAGGATTTTTATCCTTCCCTAAGGATTAATATATGGTATTACCCTACCTAAAGGGTTTTGTCTATTTCTTGTGTTGATTCTTGTTGAGATTCAAAGTTATTTTTGAAGTATATTTGCAGATCTATTCAAGTACTTAACATATCTTCATATTAACCCCATCTTGTAATGGAACCCTCAAGAATTTCATAGCTCCACCTATAAACATTTCCCATTCACACTTAATTAATCTTAATATAATGCTAAATTAGTAGCAAGATTATATTTTATCAAAGATAGAATAGTTTTTTTCAATGAAAAATATTTTAAAAACTAAAATATTTAGAGATTGTTGTCGTCTAACATCTTTCTAATTTTAAAATTTTTAATTAATTTTTTTCACAATTTTAGTTTTAACTTAGTTTTTATAAATATTTTAATTTACAAAATTATAGTTTTAAGTTATCTATTATAGATATTTTAATATTAAAATTTTTAATTAATTTTATTGAAAATTATAGTTTTATATTATTTTTTATAAATATTTAATTTTAAAAATAATTTATTTAAATTATGGTTTTAAGTTATCTATTATATATATTTTAATATTAAATTTTTTAATTAATTTGATTGAAAATTATAGTTTTATCTTAATTTTTATAAATATTTTAATTTTAAAAATAATTGATTTCTTCCTAATTATGTTTTGAAATTTATTTATATATGTATTTTAATTAGTTTTGAAATTCCCTTAGTGAAAGCGATACCGATTCTATATGGAAATGTATAAGTGATGCATGAGGATCTGTCCTTTCCTCCAAGTTTTTCAATGCATTGATTATTTGTCCTATTGTAAGCATAAAATTTTGAACTTCTTTTAAACCATATACAATGAGCAACAATTATTAGTACAGGGAGTGCACTGATAGTAAATCGTAAGGAATCTCTTCCAAGAGCTTCATCGGGAGCCCATTTTCTTCTTCATCATCTATCAACATTTTGTTTAAACCCATTAGTTTCCTAAGTGGAAACAATTCAAACCCCCAACATCGACTGATGCTAATCTTTTGTAATCCATAGTAATACAAATTTATTATCACATAGAGAGTCATATTTATTTTTATTTTAAATTCTCGAGAAGTTGCTTTTCCTTTTCCTTCTAAAAGGAGGACTAATCAAAATTTATGTTTTGAAATGAAACTGTTTGAAAAAACATAACATATTTATGCATGCTTTAGTAGAGAATGGTGAGTGATTCATTAATTGCACTGATAAATGATTCAGATATTGTTTGGTCGGGATGTTTGTGTATTTAGAATTTTTTGAGATATTTAAATTCTAAAAAGATATAAGAGGTTTCACATACATTCGGGTCATCATCCATTAATTAACCTTAACCTATGTTTGGATAACTTGATGTCTCGAATTATCGGATAAGCAAAACCCTAGACATCTCATGGAAAAGATTCTTATATCATTTCTACATTGATCTTTGTAGATTTCCAAATGCAAACAAAAGCATACATGTTTCCAAGAAGATGATGCAACCTGAAGGTTAAATATTCCTCCTCAAGTAGAATGTGCCTAAATTTCTCATCGGGTCGAAGATTATTCATCCAATAAATCTTGCGGCTCTTCCCGCATCGGAGAAGACCTGAGAAGATTCAATAATTATATAAAAAAGAATCGAGTTAGATAAAACCCTTAGAAGGCTCGTGATGAGATATAATTTTTGAGTTTATAGAGAGGTTGTGGATACAAACCTACTTTCTTGGGAAGAGTTTTCCACCCTCCTTCTCTGTGAGATTTTATGTAATTTGTGAGTAAAATGTCCTCCTCAAGCATCCATGGGCCTCTATTTATTCCCACATTAAGAGAAAAATGAGTATGTCCCATTGATTCAAAACCACCTGAGTTTGTAATCCCAATCTATAGGCAAACAATAGAAACCCCTCTTGAAATAAATGCAAAACCTTCTCTTGGATATATTAACCTAAACGACACCTGACGCATTGTAAAAAAATATGCACCAGACACAATAACCAAAACAACACCCCACACCACCACCTAAACTCCATCCCTCCACACCCTTGACACCTGCCATTCCACCACCCACCTACGACGCCTGCCATTCCACCACCAAAAGGGGAGTTGGTTAAAAGTTAATGTTAAAAGTTAAGTAACCCTGCATTTGTTAAAGTATGCTCTCTGGCAATTGATAATACAACACAACATTTTCTTAATCCTATTAAGTAAATGTGAAATAGTAAACAAGTTAAGTAATAATAAACATATGCATTCAAGGAAGTTATCGTTGAAAATCTCAGCCATTGATTTAGAGGAGATGATGAGAATATGCTAACATCTCTCATTCTTGGCAAAAAAATTAGGGTTTATAATCAAAAGATTGATTAGTCCATCGATTACCAATAGGGGGATGCCTATCGACGTAATAAAAATAAAAGTATAGATAGAAGAATAATAAAAGTCAAAATAGAAGTCAAGGGGAGCTGCAAAGAATCAAATGAGAATCTATACTACTTAAATTTATATTTCACTTGAATTATTTAATGAGAAGTGGTTCTAAAAAATAGGAAACGTATTGTTGATTATTATTTTTTGCTTGCAAGATTGAAATAATTAATTATCATAGAATAAAAGATGCTAATTAATAAACATCACAGAAATATCACTCACCAATCCATATTGGAGCAAAAAACTTATGGCCCTAGTTCTCCATTGTGGTATAATGCTAAATTTCTCTCATGATATGAGTTTGTCCCACTTTCCATACAAAATTATACTATACATCCAAATCATTATAGTTCCAATAACAAAAAGATCATACCTAAAATTCGTCCATGTAAAATCATCAAAACATTGTGATGCTAACCGGTAGAAGGTTCGAAAAAATATTTCTATAGTCAAATTTATAATCATTACTTGTAACTATAAACATTTTCAAAGAGCACATTTAAATTATTGATGAATTGTCTTTTAAAGTATTTATCCATTTGCAATGAGTGCATAGCTCCATAAATCTATTTGGCTTTATTCTATTCGAGCATGAGAATGGGAGTCGTGATAAGATTTTCAGATCCATAAGTCAACAAGCTAGCCAATAAGTGAGAAATTAAGCCAGGACTCAAACAAGAGGTAGTAATAGTTACGATGGACTTTACCTTCCTTCACATGTATTCTCATTCACTCATGTAGGTTTAGAATTTGAGAGGAAGATAGGGTAGTAGTTTGGTGGTAATTTTACTACTGGACTCCCTTTATTTTAAATTGATACTCTGTTATGATTGTGGTTTGATGCTTGGTTGCCTTAACAACATATTATTTCTCTAATCCATATGGATATCGGTGACCACCCACCTTTTCGATCTGGCTCAAAACAGTTTTATGACAATTTACTATTTTTAGCAGTTTTAACTTCCAGGGCCATTTTGAGGGCCTAAATGAAGGTTTTTCGGGATTGATCTTCTCAATGATAGTTGAAGGCATGATTCATCCCCCAAAATGAATCTCCTCGATGATACCTTTCCAATGGGTTATCACACGGCTAAAATCAAAATCGTATGAAAAAGTTACAACCCCGGGAAGTTGATGTACTAACTTACCCAAACGGGGCCCACATGAATTTTGGCGCTTCATCTCCTAGGGTTAGGTTTTTGGATGTCTAGGGTTTTGGAATTCTTGTTTAATGTAAAAATTTCTTCAGAGCCTCATTGTAATCTGCTTCTTGCGAATTCGCTTAGCCGTCACATCTCTTCTCAGAGATAAGTCACCACCATTCCAACAAGCTTGTTTCCACTGCATTTTATAGTTTCAACTTATTTCGTTATTGAATAGAAAACCAGTTTTATTGTATCTCTATTATTTTGTGTTAAGAACCTGTTAATAATATGTATTCATTTCGTTCTGCTCATAAAATCTGGATCAGTGGTATCAAAGTGGTCTGCTCCTTGTCGTCTTAATGCATGTCCCCAACGAGGTCGGAGTACAAAGAGTTGGGTCTCGAGCTTGTTTCTCTTGAGGACAGAATCTCTCGCATGCCCAAGTGACCTCTCATGGTAGGAGAAAAGAAATATGACGGGACAAGAGATCCTTTCAAATTGTTGATTGAGGAATCCCTCATGCAACAGAGGAGCGAGATGATCGATAGTTTCGCGCAAATCCTTTGGCGGCTACCAACAAGCGATGCATCTTCTTCGAACGGAGGCGCCGCCCCCTTCAAGGTACAAATAAACTTCGATATTCCTATATTTGAAAGTCAGATAGATGCATATGTTGTAGACAAGTGGTTGAATCTACTAGAAGGGTATTTTTCTGTTCATAATTTTTCGAATCGAGAAAATATTACTTTTTCACTCCTCAAAGTCGTTCCCCACGTCAAAGATTGGTGGTAAACTTTCTGTAAGCAAATGGAAACAAAGGAAACCTCATTATTTTCAGTCATGACCACCTAGGAATCCTTCAGGGATGCTATTAAGGAATAATACTACCCTGTTAGAAGTTATGACGACCTGTATACCAAATGGACCACACTGCGCCAAGAAAGAGACCAACCAGTGCCAAATTTCACAAATATCATCCATACCTTGCGCACCAAGCTAGGTATCTAAGATTCAGAGCGACATATGGCACTCAAGTATCGCGGTTCTCTGCATAGATACATCCAGACTGAAATGGAATTTCTGGACATCTCATCCTTGGTCGCAGCCTATCAATATGCCGTCAAAATCGAGCAGAATCTCAAACAAAAGACGTGACAATTTGGGCCTGGGAACCCCTCACAACAAAATCCAGGAAAGGGTGGCCCCAACCCACAGAACAAAGGATAGATCAAAGATGGATAGTATCAGGACAACCAGTCTAAGCCGCAAGAAAAGAAGGATACCGAAAACACAAAGAAATATATTGGGAAGTGGTGTGACTTCCATAAGAGCCCTTGGCATAACACTGTTGACTATCACTCAAAGCAGTTGCTTGTGGCCAAAGTGAAAGACTCTGAATCAGATGTGGATTCTGACTCTGAGAAAAAACCAGAAAGGGGAAGATGGATCATTGACGCATAACCCAGTGTCACCATTGCTACCACCAAGCTCCAGCCTGGTGAACTAGATGAGCAAGAAGAAGGAGAGCACCTCTTCCATTCATAGATGTGGGTAAAAGACACCTCATTGCACTTCATCATTGATAGAGGTAGCCAGAAGAACCTCATCTCAGCAGAGGTCATCAAGCGGTTTTCCCTGCCAACAATGCGGCACCCACAACCCTACACCATTGGATGGCTCCGTCAAGGAAGCGATCTTTGCTTCAGCCAACAGTGTCAACTGTCGTATGAAATCAAGCCCTTCAAAGATGAAGTATTGTGTGATGTTGCTCCTCTCGAAGTTTGTGATGTTCTTTTGGACCAACCTTATTTATGTAAACATCATGTTGTATATGAGTCTATGCATCATAGTGTTATTATTACTTTGAACAGAAAATTGTACAAGATACCCAAGCCAGTCTCACCTAGTGATATTTCCTTGATCTCTGCTAAGCAATGCAGGAAGGTCATCTCTCAAACGGGGAAGTTTGTCTTCTTCGTGATTCTCTCCCAGAATAAGCGAAAGATTACAGCCACATCCAGGGTCTTTGCGGCCGACCTCTCCACACAACAAAAGCAAGTAGATAAGATCATGGAAAAATACTCGGATATCTTCTCCTCACCTACAAGGGTACCTCTACACTGCCAGGTCAAGCACCCCATCGATCTGACCCCCAACGCACCGCTACCCAATGGGTCAGTCTATTGTCATTATTTATTAGAGAATGAGGAGATCAAGCAATAGATCCAAGAACTTCTCCACAAGGGGCACATCCGTCCCAGCTCATCACCTTGCAGGAGCCCAATTGTGCTGGTACAGAAGAAAGATGGAACTTGGCGACTCTGTATTGATTATCGAGCTCTGAATAAATCATTGTTATAAACCAATACATGATTCCCCGAATAAATGACCTCCTTGATCAACTCATGGGGGATAAATTCTTTAGTAAGATTGATCTAAAGTTTGCCTACCACCAGGTCCCGATAGAATAGATAGATGTATGGAAGACTGCATTCAAGTCAAAGGAAGAACTTTTTGAATGGTTGGTCATGCCCTTTGGTTTGACAAATGCTCTAGCCACTTTCATGAGGATGATGGACAATATCCTGCAACCATTCACCAGTACTTTTGTAGTGGTGTATCTGGATGACATTCTAATTTACAAAAAGACTTGGGTCGAACACTTGCAGGATATTCAACAGGTTCTGCACACCCTGTGGCAACACAAGCTATATGCCAACTTGGAAAAATGATGCTTCAGCATGGACAGGGTCCATTACCTAGGCTACATCATTGATCAGCATGGCGTACATGTGGATCCAGCCAAGATCCAAGTCATTCGTGACTGGCTAGCCCCAACAACACTCACTGAGATTTAGAGCTTCTTGGGCCTTGCCAATTTCTACCGCAGGTTCGTGTTGGGATTCTCCCATATTGCATGGGCCCTCAGCCAAATAAATGGGGGTGGTGGTAAGGGGAAATTTGCGTGGGGCCGGCCCCAACAACAATCATTCGATGATTTGAAGTAGAGCTTGTCTTCGGCCCCAATACTTTCACTACCAGACCTGCAACATCCCTTTGAGATTGAGACCGATTCTTCAGACTATGCTATGGGCGTCGTTCTCACTCAACACTGCCACCCTGTGGCCTATCATAGTGAGACACTGTCAGATACTGTCTATAAGTACCCTACTTACGACAAAGAAATGTACTCCATTGTGCAAGCCCGCCGCCAGTGGAGACATTACATTCTTGGGAAGGAGACAGTCATCCACACTGATCATAAGCCACTGCAGTTCCTGGAGACACAGGGAAAATTGCAGAATGACTGCCATCAAAAGTGGTCCACATACTTGCAGCAATTCCACCTCAACATCAAGTACAAAACAAGAAGCACCAATCGCGTCGTTGATTGCCTCAGCAAACTGCTAGTTGCGGCACTCACCATGGTGCTAGACTCTTGTGGCCATGAGACATTTGGATGGCCTCAACTCTATGAGACAAACCCTGACTTTTCCACCACCTACCAAATGTTGGGTGCAAACACAGTTGTCGATAATTTCCATCTTCAGGATGGGTTGTTGTGTTGTTTGGGCCATATCTGTGTTCCATCAAGTGAGCGAGCAAAGCTGATTTGGGAAGCCCACTATAGTCGGGTGGCAGGACACTTCGGCATCTAAAAGACAGTGGCAATGCTATAGAAACATTTCTACTAGCTGAAACTTCGACAGGAGGTCAACAAGTATATCAAGTCCTGCATTGCCTACGCTATTTCCAAACCAACCACTAAGAAACAAGGCCTACACACCCCTCTTCCTACTCCTGATAGGCCATGAATCCATATCAATGGACTACATGTCGGGCCTCCCATACACCAAGTGGGGAAATGACTATTTTTTTGTGGTTGTTGATCGCTTTTCTAAGATGGTGATTCTGGTTGCCTGCAAGAAGAGCATCACAGAAGAGGCCACTACAAAGATATTCTTTGAACAAGTCTAGGTACATTTTGGAATCCCACAAACCATTGTCTCAGATCGGGATAGTCGATTTCTCAACACATTCAGGTCAAGCCT
The DNA here is from genome assembly GCA_010110895.2 of Picea sitchensis. Lineage (NCBI taxonomy): Eukaryota > Viridiplantae > Streptophyta > Pinopsida > Pinales > Pinaceae > Picea > Picea sitchensis. The sequence goes on from SNQJ01S0001098.1 coordinate 84,121, forward strand.
CTGGTCACTACTGGACACCAAGCTCACCAAATCCACGGCCTTCCACCCCCAGACAGATGGCCAAACCGAGGTTGCAAATCGAATGATTGTGCATATCCTTCGCATGTATAATTCAAAGCACCCTTGCACATGGGATGCGATCCTTCCCTATTTCCAACATATCTACAACCGAGCTCTTCATAGCTAAACCGACTACAACCCCTTTCAGGTGGGGTTGGTATTCCAACCATTGGGTCCCATAGATGTTGCACTTCCCCTTGCGCTCACCTCGACCGAATCATCTCCTGCTCCAACGGAAGCTGAAAAAGACACCCGATTCATTGAGCGGATCCAACACATCTACCAATAGGTTTAGTATATCCTACAGAAGTCTAATGACAAGTACAAACAACGCCATGATCAACATTGGGTGCCACATAAGTTTCAGGTGGGCGACAAAGTTTGGTTGCACTTGCAGAAAGAATGCATTACAGGACTCCGTTATGGGCCGTACACTATCCCCAAGCCCATGGGGGATAATTTTTTTGAGCTCAACATTCCTCCTTTCCTTGGCCTGCACCCAGTGTTCAATGTGGATCTCCTTCGCCCTTATTTCCCACCATTATTGGACACCTCAAAAGTAGCAGAACAAATAACACCAACAGAGCTCAACCCTGACTACATACAACATGAATCTAATGATCATATTATAGACACGCACTCGACAACAAAGGATCCAACTTTATCGAGTCGTCAAAGCAGGGCAACTCCTGCACCAAGGCAAGTGGCTCACTCGGGGCCAAATTTAGCAGAAATTTCCTCATCTGATGGGGGACCTCAACGCAATGGATACCATTTCTTCCTAAGGATGGAGGATTGATTCATATGGATATTGGTTGCCACCCACCTTTTCCAATTGGGTCAAAACAGTTTTCTGACAATTTTGGCAATTTACTATTTTTAGCAGTTTTAACTTCCAGGGCCATTTTGAGGCCCTAAATGAAGGTTTTTTGGGATTGATCTTCTCAATAATAGTTGAAGGTATATTGAGCCCCCAAAAATGAATCTCCTTGATGATACCTTTCCAATGGGCTATCACACGCCTAAAACGGAGATCGTATGTAGAAGTTACGATCCCGGGAAGTTGATGTACTAACTTATCCAAACGGTGCCCACATGACTTTTGGCGCTTCATCTCCTAGCGTTAAGTTTTTGTATGTCTAGGGTTTTGTAATTCTTGTTTATTGTAAAAAGGCCTTTAGAGCCTCATTGTAATCTTCTTCTTGCGAATGCCCGCATCCGTCACATCTCTTCTCAGAGATAAGCCGCCACCATTCCAGCAAGCTTGTTTCCGTTGCATTTTACAGTTTCAGCTTATTTCGTTATTGAATAGAAAACCAATTTTACTGTATCTATGTTATTTTGTGTTAAGCACCTTTTAATAATCTGTATTCATTTCGTTCTGCTCATAAAATACATATCATTCTCAAACAAGCATTGTGCAAAGAATTTAGTCATCTTGAAAGTAGTATTCAAGCAATTCGAATGATAGGTAAGAAATGTGAAAACTTTAGTTGATAATATGAATTGGTGGGAAAACCAATAGTTACTCTAGCTATGTGAAATGTGAAGGACATTAAGAAATAGGACACAAGATAGAACACAAGAACTTGGCAAAAAAAGGATTTATGCTATATTCTACATATTGCACTATTCATTCCAATGATACAATTTTATAGTACATGGATGAAACCACCTAATAAAGTAGATTTTCTCTCACATCAACACCTCATCAAGAGATAAGACTAGGAGGAGGAAAAATAGGATCTAATACAAACTTAATATAAAATCCATATACCATAATGTGAAATGCAATAAAATGGTGTAGGACTTCATGATTGTATAGGGAGTCATCCACTAACAACCCCCCCACCCCCCCTCAATCATAAGTCTGAAAGATAATACTAGTAAGGAAATAAGAACCGGTATCATGTTCAAGTCTTCAATTTGAAACTTGTGGGATGAGCCTCAATGAAGATCTTCCTGAAAACTGCCAAATTTGGATGCCAAAAACTCAGAGAATATGAAAAATCCCACCATGTAAACATGTGAGCCATAACATCTATAATTGTTCACTAATGTGAACTCCAATATCTTATGAAAATGAATAAAGAGAACTGGATCAATTGCAAGTCTGACACATCCTTGAAAGTGCTTAACAAGCCAATGAAATGGCAAGCAAAAATGAAAATGCATTTAGCTATCCTTTGCTACATCAAAGGACCATCAAGTGAACAAAATGTCCATAAAATTACTCTAAGAAAATGACACAAAATAGTGTCAATCAACATCCCAATTATGTATCTTGTATATGATCCAATTACACGATATCAAGCACTAATTTTGCCAAATAACCATGTAGTAAACCAGGTTTCCCTTTGGAACTGCTCGAAACTTGAATTGATAATGTCAAGGAAAAATCGATCACATCAATGCAAGTCACATAAAAAATGACAATTGGGAGAAACCTCAAAGTGCCCAAATTGGAAATTTATCACAAGTGGTGAAATCTTTGCAATGCTCTTGTTGCTATTGTTGTTACCCATTTGTCATTTTGTTTGTTGTTGTTGAAAATTGAAGTCTGACAACCATCATATATATTCCCCCTTTTGTCAACTGAAAGGTGAAACATCATGGGTTTTCTTGTGGGTTCCCTTTAACCAATTCATTATCATGTCTGGTGGTTTTGGCTGACCACTAATGATCATCACTTCATTTGGTGGTTTTTGTTTACCACTAACCATACCTCCCCTATTAAGGTGCAAGAAAGTTTCATCAATGTACTCCCCCCTTTGAGGTGCAAGTGAGTACCATTTTCATGTCATTTGTGTGCACCCCCCCCACCTTAAGGTATAAGGAGATAAGATTGAATGGTCATCTACTGCAATACGTGTCTTTACTCAAGAGAGAATTCTATGGTAAATTTTGTGGTAAGATTGATATAATTGTTTGGATGTTGATGACCATTACTAAGTATTGATCCACCCATAGTGAATCTTTAATTTTGTAGGTTTCTTTAATATGGAGAATCTATGTAATGAATGATTATGCTTTCTGCAATGTTGACAAGGACGGATATCAAAACACTAAGCATCCAAATGACCAACTCAATGAAAATGTTGGCATTTAGAATTTTAATGATAAACTAGAACATGTAGAAAATTCTTGAAGGAATCCTGCACTATTGAAGTGGATTGGTCTGGAATAATCTAGAATATCAAAGGTTACTTCCTTATCATATCCAAGTCATGTTTTTTGTTTTTTGTTTTTTATTTCTTCCCAATGTATGATAATGGGTTTGGAAAGAGTGTGATGATTTTTTTCATGAATAACTTCATCCTCATCTAAAACTACATCTAAAGTTGATTCATTGAGTTGATCCTATACTTATTACTGATTGAAATCATCATCAAATTAAAAAAGTGGGTTGTTATGAAAAAGGATTAGTTCATAACGTTGAAGATACTTTTGTTGGACTTTATCTTGAAAAGTTGTGATTGAGTTTGAAGAACTTTAACTTTGGCTTGTGAAACTTGCAAACAAGTTAGAACCAATTTAATAGTTTCATTGTTGATTGAGATTGTGTCGTCGATAGTAGTGAGTATTAGAGTGTTCAATAAATCTAATAATTCTAGACTTCGATCCATTTTTAAATATTGAATGAGGCCTCTTTGTGGGGGTAGGTCTAGATTACAATTGACTCAACTCCTCCTTGAATGATGCCTCCTTGTGCATGGATTGCGTGTGCACTCTTGTTGGACAATAATATGAGGTAGGCACAATGCTTGACCTCATTTATTTTTTCTCAAAAGAGTGTGTGCATGCTCTTAATGTAATATAAAAAAATGTTATATGATCCATACAACTTTAGGAATAAAGGTGTGGAGGAGATTGGGAACAATTAGGACCTAGGGGATTAGGATTGAAAGTGATTTGAGGAATAGGGTAGTGGTTAGAACACCAGGATGAAGGTGTAGGGGTTGTGGGGAAGATAATAAGAGGTGTGGGAATAAGGCATTTAGGGCTTGGGTGTGGAGGGGGTTAAGGGTCGAGTACATGTGAGGACCTAGGGTTAGATGGGGTTAGGAGCCAAGTGAAGGCAGGTTTTTGGGCATAGAGGGGGCTAGAGGTAGAGAGAAGTTAGGGGCCTAAGGGTATACATGACCCCCTCTAATACTATGCTCCTCTCTCTCTCTCTCTCTCTCTCTCTCTCGCTCTCTCTCTCCACTATCCCCCTGCCCTAATAGTATTCATAATCAAATGTGACACTCCCAAAATTTGTATTACAATCTCTCTCTGTCTCTTTCTCTCGCCCCCGCACACGCACGCATGCCTTTCTCCCACCAATGTATCTCTCTCCCTCTTTGTATCCCACTTACCCTCTCCCTCTCTCTCTCTCTCTCTCTCTCTCTCTCTCTCTTCCCCCCACTATCCCCCCCCCTCTCTCTCCCCCCCTCTCTCTTACCCCTCCCTCTAGAGAGAGGTAGAGAGTGATAGTGAGAGAGAGTGGGGGATAGGTAGAGAGTGTGTGAGAGAGAGTGGGGAGGATGCAGAGATGGATAGAGATATGGAGGGGGAGAGAGGGGGGAGAAGAGTTCGGTAGAGAGGGAGAGGGAAAGAGGAATAAAGGGAGAGAGATTCTTGTATGGGGGGATAGAGACGTGGGAAAGGAGAGATTGAGTAAGGGTGAGATTGAGGAGAGAGTGGGGGAG
>SNQJ01S0001098.1:88881-118120 GCA_010110895.2 Picea sitchensis
AGGAAAAATCATAGCAAAGAAACTCTGCCCAATTGCCGTCCATTTTGTCCCAACCCTTTAGCCTTTCCTCAAGCTTTAGGAGAATTCAAGCAAAGCAGTTGGAGGACAAAGAAGAGGAGGAGCCCAGGATTAGGATCGAGGAACGGTGGTTGGTCTCAAAAATCATTGTAAGTTGGTTCATATTGAGATCAATAAAAGATACTTTTCCCATCCCAAATACATGAGTCTTATATGTTTTATGTGATTTGTGTTTAATCTCTAACCCCCTAGTGGAACAATAGCATGCATGCATAGTTTTGTCTTGATTGCAGGATCGCTTTGTGGAAGGAGCAGCAGCAGCAAGGAGATAAAGCTCAATGGAGGAGCTACACCAACCGTCGATAAAAAGGTTAGTTAGTTCTTCCCTTGTTTGCTTAAGGAAAAGGGTTTTAGATTTAGGGTAGAAGGTTAAAGGTAGCTTATGAAGGGTCATGATCTGCGTACAAGTTTAAAACCCTAGCTTGTTAGTCCGTAGGGTAGAATACCCCACAACAAGAGGGAGAGAGGGAGAGAGTGTTAGAGAGAGTTAGACTGATAAGAGAGAGAGGGGAAGGAAGAGATAAAGGGAGGTATAGAGGGAAGGAGGGAGAGAGGGGTAGAGAGAGAGAGAGATAGAATGAGAGATATCCAGAGGGAGGGGGAGAGAGAGAGATAGAGATAGAGTGGTGGGAGAGAGAGAGAGAAGCAAGGATATATGGAAAGAGGGGAAAAGGGGGAGGGGAGGAGATCAGGCGAGCAAGAGGGAGAGAATGAGAGAGGGGGAGTTAGAGAGAGATCGTATGAGAGAGGTAAAGAGAGAGAGAGGGAAATAGGGAAGGAAGGAGAGAGAGAGAGTGGGGGAGAGAGGGGGGGAAGGGGGAAGAAAGAGAGAAAGGGAGAGAAATGGAAACTTAGGAATAATAGCGCGCACAAATTCCTAGACTGCGTACACATTCCTATAGTCGTGCACATTCTTAGGACCATGTGCAAGTTCCTTCCATTTTGATTTTTTTGGGGTGGGAATGAAAACTCTAGTGTACGTGTTTGTTGAGTTGATTTTATTAGCTTAACCATTTTTCAAATTATATGTCGCACTAGAAGAGGATGATATATACAATAAAAAAATAAAAAAATTTGTTTGATAATATTAATAACCTTGTAGCTTGCACTAACACAAGGCGTTTTAATTTCAAGGATACATTGAATTTCATAATTTAAAAAAACATATGAAATTAATATTATAATTTTGGAAAAAATATCCTGCACTAGAACAATGGATTCTCTACAACTATACAATTTTTTTAAAGGAAATTCCATCTTTAGGGTACTCAACACTTGCATTAAAAGAGACATATACAATATATTTTTCTTGAAAAACAACATACCATTGTTAGAAAATTCAAATTCACATAGTTATTGACAAATTCTACAAATAAAAATTATATATTCGGAAAGCTAATTCAATTTTCTACATTTCATCTTTTTACACCATATTCAAATTCATTGTAAAAGTACCTTGAATAATCCCTCCAAGTTAAAAGATTGTTGTTTTTCCATGTTTGCATTGCCACTAACATGTCATGAGAGACTATCATTAGCTTGCACTCACTCGATAGTAAGATCCTTGTAAAGTATGACACCACTGCTATTGTGGTTGTGATCATTAGTTGAAGGTGGTAGTAAGATCCTTCCTTGAAAGGGGGTGCCATCACTATTATGGTTGTGATTACTAGCTGAAGGTGGTAGTAGGACCCTTTCACACCACGATCTTGTTGAATTTGGAGGTGCTACAAGTCTAGGAGCCTCTCCACTACACCTTGGTTAAGTTGTTGTAGGATTGACTAATTATTTCTTGAGTACCTTTGGGTTGGATTCATTAGAGTTGCTATGAATCATGATTTTTTTACCTCATTAACCTTGATCCTTGATCGAGGGGAAAAACCTCTGAAGGTAGTTGCATTGGTTGGGTGGAAAATGAACCCTTGTTGTGATTTTTCCCTATATTAGTGAATACTAGTTCACATAGATTTTGTTGGATATTGTTGGTGTGAGATGCAGTGTAGTGGGATCAGCTTTAGACTTATCCAAGCTACATGTTATAGGTACTTTTGTATTTAATTATTTAATGATGCACCAAAGTTATTTGGATTATGGTGTAATTGCATGCTTTCTATGGATCCAGGGCACACCCCTTATATTTTGTGTATCGGTTAGATTTGGGTGTATGTGTTTGAATGATTCCAAATCTAGGTTGATTTGATGCATATGGTTTAAAAGAGGGAAACAATATTGGTGAAGGTAACTTCCTGATGGGCTATTACAACAACATAATTAGAGTTTTAGTGACAAAAGACGTGGCATTGTTCTAGATGTTGAACTTTCATGCATGTCACAAAAGACTTAAATTTGCACAAATATGGTGTGTCCAAGTTGCAAGGTTTGGTATACTCGTGCTTGGGCGCATAAGTCAAACTAGCCATTCAAGATTTTCTTGAGCACGAGGACAAATTAAATGCACATCCACATGGCATAGTTGAGCTAAGTCACTAAATTGAACACATATTGTATTAATTTTTGGTTGATTCTCATCGTGGTTTGTGGTACAATGGAGGTTTCATCTATGGGAATATGGTTGTAAGACCTATTTAGGCATTTGTACCCTTGATTTGGTTGTGTTGCATTATACTCATGATTCATAGATTGAAAGTTAATGTGTGCATAACAGGTCAAGTATTTGATTAATTAATTGAGTTACTATTCAAACTAGAAGCATTCATTCTATGTACATATCGAGTGATGATTAGTTAGGGATGTTCAACTATATTATAGGTTTGATTGCCAATGGTGATGCTTTTTGTTGAGTTTCCTTGAAGGGGGAGGTTGTTCACATGTAGGAGTTGTTAACACTTATGTGTCGAGCTGACCATTGGTTGGTTGATGAATCTGGGTGATAGCTTGGGTATAGAAACATGTATATGAATTATTTAGTGTGTCAGGATGAAGTAAGGCTTGATGGATAAATGTCGGTAGAGAATGAGTGCATATATTCAATTAGTTAGCTCTTGGAATTGTTAATGGATTTGTTTGCACATTCAAGGGGAGTTCATGAAGAAGATGAATGAACCGTGTAGCTGAAGGACTTCCTCCTTAGTTAACGATTACGAGGGTTAAGTATGCAGGTATTTCAGTGGATGGTTGTTCCTTTATATTGATTTCTATAAATTGGTGATGTCTACAAGAAGTAAGTCCTTGGTTGAACCAAAACATAGAATTTGCTAATGAGGAGTGTCTTTAATGTGCATGTGGTGCAAAGGATGAAGACCTGACTTGGCAGAGATTAAGACAAGTACTTGTCAAGGAGGGGAGTTGGAATCACCAACTCCTTCTTTCCTTCTGGAATATTTTGTGATACTTTAACCATATGAGAATGTTGTGGTTTTTTAATGTATTGATCGTTGTAATGTAGAGTTGATCTCTATGTAATTATTCCATGTCTAAGTTTTAGGAGGTTGTTGTTGATTGGATATGAGAAATAACTTTCAAATAATTTAACTCCTCAATTAATGCGTGTTTGAGATATTCTTTCAGCAAGCCATTTATGTAACAAGATAGTGTATCTATCTTAAAACAAACCTTTATACCTTTATATATAGATATGTAGTATTACATTATTAAATAAACCAATCAATACAATTATTAGTGTGTGAAAATCATATAATCGAAATTCCCATACTTTAACAAGCATGCTTTCCATATAAATTTTATGTACATATAAGAAGGAAAGAAAATCTACATGGAATTCCAAGAATGGGACAAAAGTGTAGAAGTTATGTCATTTTCAGAGGAAAACATATTTTAGACACAAACGTTGTTTTTAGCAATGATGCTTATGTAATAGATTGTGAATCGTGATATTTTAACAACCCATGGATTTCATGTTCGTTGTATGGTAGATAGAATTGATGTTCCATAAATATTTTCGAAATCCAACTTCTCGGATTCGAAGTCCAACTTGCCCCACCGCCTTATATATACACATTGCATATATCAATTAATATATGATTCTCTGGCTTCATTCACATCCACTTAACAAGGGCCTTATATATACACATTGCATATATTGATTAATATATGATTCTATGACTTCATTCACATCCACTTAACAAGGGAAAAATATTTTAGAAACTTTGAAATCCTATGCTTATCCAGTACATTATCCTATGCTTATCCAGTATATTTGAATCGTCCAACTTTAATAGATTACCAACAACATTACTTATATCATAAGCCACTCTAAGTTTTGCATTAAAAAGAGGCATAATGTAGATTAGAAAAAAACATGTTTATATATATGTATGAATATATGACTAACAGATTTCTTTAGCGGAATTATGAACAACCAGATTTATAACATTGTCGATGAAATATTATAAATAAAAATGGAAGTATAGATAAAAGAAAGGCGAGCTGCAAAGCATCAAATATCTATCTTTAGTTTTAGAGAATCTATACTAATTAAATTTATATTTCACTTGAATTATATAATGAGAATGAGATTAAAAAACATCAAACATATTGTTGATTATTATTTTTAGCTTCTTTTTTTTCTAGAGAAAATTGCACATTATATTTATAATAATATAATCATTTTACATTGCTTGCCTCAACATAGATCTGAAAATTTAGGCAGAAATAAAAAAAGGTACTAGCCTTATGACCCGCTTGGTTCCAACCAAGATTATAATCATTGCTTATCCGCAGAAAAAGAAGCAACCAAAAACTTAAGACCAAGCTCAAAACAGAAGAAAAAAAAACATCATAAGTAGTTCTGATGCTATTACAACTTTAAACGGATGATAGGTCCCTCATGACCTTCATTCCATTGAATGTAGGCGATGTGACCCCGGGAAGTATATAGAGCCTTCTTTGACAATCCATCAACCTCCATATTTCTTTCTCTGTAAATATGAGCAAAAGTGACAGACCTGAAAAAAGGGATTAAATCACAAATTCTATCTTTCCAGCCCTCTAGATTGGCCACCTGTAATGAGCCATTACCATTAAGCCAATTAATACCAATCATTGAATCCCTCATCACATGCAGATCGCGAATACCGAGACTTTTGGCCAGGATAATGGATGCCCAAGCTCCCATGAGTTCTGCCTTAGAATTGGTTCCAGAGATACAATTTAAGGTCCATCTATATTCAACAAGATCTCCTAGTTTGAGAACTCCTCCTACTCCACATAGATCGCCATTGTGTTGAGAGGCCCCATCAAACCATGCGTGAGCTTTTTCTGAAGGAAGAAAGATAGGTGATAGCCTTTTTTGAAGAATCCGGATTTTTGATGTGCAGAGAGCTCATAGATCCTGTAGCAAGATAAAAAAATTCTATCCACCGATGGATGTCTGTCTTAATTTTTTTTCTTGTTCTTGTCCTTCCAAATAAACCAACAAACGTTTGTAGAAATCCCTCTAAGAGTATAGTTTTGAAGAACCCACTTTTGAAAGAATTCATTTACAGAATCACCATTCCATCCATTAGACAATTTTAGGTTCATTTTAACTCTCTCCCAAATTAACATAGTAAACGGGCAGCTAACAAATCGATGCTTGCACGATTCTTCTTTTGCTCTACACATATAACATAACCTAGGGCTAGACCACCCCCTTCTCTGAAGGTTTTTCCAGGTAATAATCTTGTCCTCCAATAAGAGCCAAATAAAAAGTTTAAGTTTTAAAGGACAATTCCATTTCCACAAAAGCTTTCTCCATCCTATAACTTTTTCAGGCCAAAACTTTTTTGAAAGAGTAGTGTAAACATTTCTCACGGAGATATGTCCAGATTTATCATCGTCGAACCAGGTAAGCTCATCATTCTTTTCACTTAGGACAATGCCAACATTAAAAAGGAGATTTCTATAATTCTCCCATTCACAGCCAAGATCCCCCTCCGATCCCAACTCGTTGCTACTAACCCAATTCTGTCCCAATAGACTAACCGAGAAGGGGCGACTTGCCTGATAAAGAAAATAAATGTGTTTCCTGTTTAATTCAATAACCAAATCCCCTGATAGAATGGATGCACGCTCTATTCCCATGATTGTATCTCTTCCAATGATGAGCGCTATCCCCAATCCAGGGATCCACGCTAGCCAATGGAGGATGATCGGTAAGGTATTTAAGATTTTTTTCCAAGACTGTGAGCCAAAAGAAGAAAACCCCTCCGCCGACCGCAACCAAGAGACCACAACAACATGAGGAAAATACTTATCTTTGATTACCCGGTGCCAAATGCCCGACTTCATCAAAGCTCGCCACAGAGTGTTCATTGCTAAGGCTCTATAGAAGACAAAAATATTTCGGAGTCCCCAGCTGCCAAGTTGTTTGGGTTTTTCTAAGACCTTTTAATTACACAGATGGTAATACTTTTTAGATTTACTCTCGGACCAAAGGAAATCATAACTTAGCATGCGCAAAATATGCAACACCGAGATAGAAATATGGGCTAGTGTCAGCCAATAAACTGGTAAACTTTCAAGCACTACTTTAATAAGTACTAAACGTCCACCTAGGGTGAGCCACTTATTACACCAATGATTGATCCTTGATTCAAACTTGTTTATTATCCATTGCCAATCCAGAGATTTGTAGATCCCTGGTTTCAATAAGTATCCCAAATATTTGAAACCTAAACTGAGATCTTTATAAGGATAATCGAGAGTATCATTTATTCTCTGGAGAGATCCAGGATAAACTCCCATGTGCAAAAGAGTGTATTTTTGTATGTTTATGATCAATCCTAAAGCCCGAAAAAAAACCTGTAGAATCTCTTGTATTTTTTCCCATTCAGTTGAGGATGCTTTAGTCATAATGAGGATGTCATCCACAAATAATAAATGGAGGATCTTGATCATTTTGGACACTTTTATCCCCATAAAATGACCTTCATATTGGGCTTTCTTTAAAGACAGACTAAGCCCCTCCATGACTAAAATAAAAAGTAAAGGGGAGAGCGTGGATCCTTGTCTCAGTCCTTTACTACTCTTAAAAAACTTAGTTCCCTCTTTGTTGATTGGAGTAGAAAAATTAGTGGAGACAATACATGCCATGATCTAATTTGTTGTATTAATCCCAAAGCCACTTTGGTGAAGGATAAGTCTAAAAAAATCCCAACTGGTGCAGTCGTAAGCCTTCCTTAAGTCAAGTTTCAGGATTAATGCTTGTATCGTTTTTTACTTAATGTTGTGAAGACACTCCTGCACAGTTCCAATGGCATCCAATATTTGCCGACCTTTGATAAATCTAAGTTGTTCTTCTGATAGAACTCTGGAAAGAATAGGACTTAGTCTTTTAGCTATGAATTTTGAAATGATTTTGTAGCAAAGGTTACAGAGAGAAATTGGCCAAAAATCATTGAAAAATGAAGGTTTATTGACCTTTGGAATCAAAGCCACAAAAGTGGAATTGATCGAAGATATGACCTCCCCCTTCAATCTCGTCTCCTCGGTCATGTCAACCGAGTCCTATACCGACTAACTCAAAAAAGAAGTGATAAAACTCTATTGTCCAACTGTCAGGACCAGGGCTTTTATCTCTAGCAAATCCTTTAATAACTTCAAAAATTTCATCCTTTGATGCTTCCTGTTCTAAATTCTGAACATCAACTGCATTTACAAAAGTCGAGAAAAACCTAACTTATTCAATCCACTCTTCCATATTAATCTGGTTTGTATCATTAAGAAAGGACCTGAAGTGTCTGACCGCTTCATCCTTGATAGCTTGTTGTCCCAAATGGACTTTTCCTACCTCATCAATTATTTCCCAAATAAAATTCCTGTTCCTTCTATAACTGGCATAATGATGAAAGAACTTAGTGTTCTTATCACCACTCTTTATCTAAATTGCCTCGCTCTTTTGACGCCAACTCTCTTCTTCCACCATTAGAAAACGATTCCTTTCAGATTCAAGATTTGACAGCTTTATAGAATCCTCTAACGAAGAAAGTCCCAAATTTACTTGGTTGTATTCGAATTCAATAGCCTCCTCAATATTTAACAGATCATACTGATCCTTTTGTCTTTTCTCTCTGACCCAAATCTTAATTATTTCCTTTAAAAGCGAAAGCTTCCCCACTAGGCGTCTCTGAGCTCCAATAGTAAGTAGATGTCATGGGTCATTCCAAACCTGTCTAACAATTTCCACAAAGGATTCTTCCTTCAACCAATCCAGATTTAATTTAAAAGGGGAAGCAACAGTCGGAAAACCAATCCCGAACTCTAACAACACATGCACATGATCGGACAAATAGGGATAGTCAACCCAAGTTCTAAACCTCTGAACAGTTGATAAAAGAGCTTCGGCTAGATAGAATCGGTCAAGTCTCTTAGTAATGCAAGCATCACCTGCTCTGTCATTACACCAAGTAGGCATCTTCTCCACCGGAGCAACATCCACTAGATCATTCATCTGGAAAAGAGATTTGAAGAAACCTGCCAAAGTGTCCAATAGAGCTGACTTACCCCAAAATTCAGCGGGAGAAGTGGTAAAATTTAGATCGTCTGCCAAAATTAAATCTTTGTGGCTTAATAAACCTAAACCATCCAACGCTTCCCAGAAAACTTTGTGATCCTAACAGGGTCCATACACATTAAGAAAATATAGCTTTCTGTTATCCAATCATGAGGCTCCTGACAAAAAAATCCCACCAATACATAAATAAGGAACCAAGTTAAAGAAGGATGGCTCCCATGATACCAAAAGTCCTCCAGAGGTTCCCACAACACTAACCACACGAACACACTAGTCCGGTTTTATCTTGTTCATGAAAGATCTAGCTTTTTCCTTTGACACCAATGTTTCTTGAAGGAAAACGAGATTTGGAGAGGTTTTAAACACTAATCTACGGAAGGAGGCCAATTTCAGGGGTCCTCCTACCCCTCTAATATTTAGGGTGAGGAGGATCATGGTTTAACTCTAGCTAGGGATTTCATGCCTCTAAGTGCCCTTTGATTGGAATAAGTAGCAGGAAAATCTTGAGTGTTGATACCGACCCCTACCTTTCGTCGACCACTTCTCGTTTTAAGAGGTGAAAGCTCAAAATCCAACCCTCGTGACCACGCAGATTTTTTAATAGAAGAAGAACCACTTGGCTTTAAAGACTCAGAAGTCCCAGTCTTAGCCTGTCTGTCCACAAGGATATTACCCACATAGCTCATTAAAGGGATAGGGGTCGAAGTCTTAGCTAGAGGAGAAATCAAGTCGGATAAAACTCTGTCTAAAACTGAGTCGCTAACAACCGACTCACTATAACCTAGAACAATGACAGGTTCCACACCCTTCTCCAGTGGGATGGGTAATTTGGCAAAGTCCTCGGCCACATGTAAGACCTCAACAAGGTTTTTTTCCCCCAACCCACCCAAGTCAGAAACAATAGAGTCAAATAAAGAGACTTATCTCTAACAAAGTCCTTCCCAAACAAAAATCAGGGAATAACCTTATTTAAAATATCTCGATCCCAGGAAGATAAAGAGTCATAGAGATTTGGACAATTTTTTTTTAACTTACCCACAAAAGATGTGTCCTTTTCCACAGGATTGTCCTCCATGCTAATCCCTGGAGACTCCGCGGCATCAAAATCTTCCACTAGTAGTGTAACTGTGTCTCCAGACGCCTCATCCGAGGAACCATCTTCATCTCATGATCCCAGAACAAAAGTAAAATCATTTCTCAGGTGTTTGGTCTGCCTGCATCTAGTGCAATGGAAAGGAATTCCTAAATAGTCCAGACGTTGAGTAAACTAAAGGTCTCGCCACTCTATCTCTAAAACCTCTGATAGACCAGCATGAAGGTCCATATCTACAAGGATTTTTTCCATCCTCTTATCATTTGAACTCAACGCAGCTTCATCAACACCAATAAAGAGGCCAAAGCAGTTCCCTACCGCCTCTAGAGCTCCATGATTCCATAACTGCAAATGGAGGCTCGGGAGGAGAACCCATATGTGTCGATAACTAAAATACTCTGTGGTTGGATTGAAGTTGGGTCTCCATATCTTGATCATTAAAATCCCACTGTGTATTCTCAAGAACTTATCAAGAATACGTTTGGTATCCTCCAGGCTCCTAAAAACAAATCCTAGCCAGCTGCGCGGCAAGGAAAGAAACATAGGACAGTAGCCTAAAAAAGGAACCCAATGGATCCTCACCCACTCCTCTATCGAAGTAGAACACCGAGAGCGGTAAGACATCCTAGAAACTAATGCACAAAGCGCAAAGTTGTAGGACTCCTCCAAACCAATGTCGCCCCCCATAACCAATCTTCATCTATTCCTTTTTGGTTTCCAGACTTTAGTGGTTCACCTTTCCCTAACAGTATAAGCCAAGGGATTAACAGAGAAACACTCTGGGTTCTTTATCCTATGAGTGAAGCTCTGAAACCCAACCGCCTCTCCACCTAAATCACGTTGGTTTTTCTTTGGAGATATAGGAAAGTCACCTTCATGCTTAAAACCCGCAAGAGTGATGTTAGGAGACTTAATAGGGTTTGAAAGAGGATTAGTGCTAGCCTTCAGAGGTGATTGTCCCTGATTACAAGTGTCATTAATAAAACTATCAAAACGACAGTTGGATATATTTAAGTCACATAATGCATCCACCGAGGCATAAAATCCTATCCTCTCCCAGTGTTCCTCAAGAGTCGCACCGAGCAAGGCGCTGACCTCATTGTCCATTAGATGAGAACTTGGAAGCACAAAGGGGCTCCACCTCTGAAGCTCGTGAAATCAACTGTAGTGAATACTTTGGTAATAGTCAGTACACCAAGTCTTGAAACCCGAGAAAATTAAAAATGACAAGACAAGAGTCTGAACCAAGTCAGAAAACTGCTTGGAGATCCCCGACACTTAAGGTTAAAAGAAAAAACTTGAAAAAACCAGAGAAGGAGTCTCCGCGACCCAACTAGAGAACAAAGAAAAACTCCCCACTGACAACAAACCGAACCCACCTACCTCGGCCATCAAAAGGAGCACAAGTTCCTACAAGAAAATTCAAGGAGTTCACTAAAATTAGAAGAAAGTGAACACCAAAAACCCCACCAAGCCCAAGGCCATTACCAAGAAAACCACAACCATCCTACGGCCATCACCATGAAACCTACAACAAGAAACTAGAGTTCAAAATTCAAAAAATTGACTTCCCGCCCATCACCTCAACCAACCCAAATCGGACCAACTTCTTTTATTATTATTATTTTTAGCTTGCAAGATCGAAATAATTAACTAGTATAGTATAAAGCTACTAATTACTCAACACTGCCGAAATATTAGTTGTGAATTATGCATAACTCTAAATTCCTCTCCTGATATGAGTTTTTCCTCCTTTCCATACGAAATTCTACGATACATCCAAATATTTATAGTTGTAGTAACAAAAAGAACGGAAATCCCAAAACATCATACCTCAAATTTCTCTATGTAAAATCATCAAAAATTTGATTCGTGGTGCTCCATGATAGGAGGTTCAAACAAATATTTATGTGGTCAAGTTTATATTGTTCAAGTGATGTTAGTATGACATCATGATGATGTCAGTAGGGACATGTGACGACACCAAGAGATGACACGTGTTAGGCGGATTTGGCATTTTCAGGCTTAGTTGGCACAGTACGGATTTGATACGTTGACTAAATGGACGTTGTCGTGGCAATTCGTACATTGACGTGGCCCAATTATAGTCTGACATGTGGTAGTACAGATGACAGGTGGTAGTGACATGGCACTGACCGAGCGACTGACAGTACAGTATGGCAAAGTGATGTGGTGCTAGGTGGCAGGCTCTGAGCTTGACACGTGTCATACAGTGTTCACTGGGAAGATGCGTTGGCAAGTTGACGTGGCGGTCCACTAGGTAGCTGACTAGGTGTATGGTGGCCAATCCAAAGGTAAAATATGGCCTAATCATAGGGTGCCACATGGCACCCCAGATATGGCCAATGTGTGCCAGTTCAAAATTTTGTTGCACCTTCGGCAAAATCAAACCCCAGACCTCCGGGCATGGGCAACGGTCTAACCAGCAAGCGCCAACCAATCGGGCTACACGATAGGACTTAACCCCTATGTGACCCATTTTCATTTTGTTTTGGTGGTTGCAGAGGTTTGGGGATAAACCATGGTCGGCGGGGGCTGGCCCAGACATATGGCTTGACTGGAGGACTAGGCACTAGCCCGCAACCACATGGCCATCCACACGACCAGGTGCTGGATGACAAGGGGCTCGACCGGAGGTTTAACGCATAGGGGGATTAACAGATGGACACATGGCGTGCCCATCTGACCAGGATCCCAGGGAAAGGGGGATGGCACTCAATTTTTCCCAAAAAGTGGGGTTTCAACCTTATTATAAAGATTTTAATGATTATTACCCTAATTTTTGTGGATTTTGGCCTTTTTTGAGGGATCTAGAGCCCTTTTTGAGTCCATATCTTGGGAGGAAGTTGGGAGGAGAACCCCAACTGAGATCCTACATAAACCATAGGTTTTGGATAGCATGAGGAGGTTCAGAAACAACATAATGTTGAAGATTTTGGAAGCTTAAGCCATTTTTATGCAGGGAAGCCATTGAGGAAGCGAACTTTGGAGGCCATTTTCTGGAGCTACGCTCAACCTTTTTCAGTGCCGTCAGTTGTGTTGGATTCTTGAGGTCGAGAAGAATACATCAAGACCAGTTTTTAATCCATTTGATGAATTTCTGATGTAACTTTTCAGCATTGAATATTAATAAGAAATCCTCCCCCACTGAGACATAGGCCCAGAGACATAGGCAACCTTGCCGAACTCCATTAACAATATTGGTGTGGTGTTTTTTTGTTCTTAATGTTTACTTTATGTTCTGTATTCTCTATGATGGATGCAACATTTTTTCATGAAGATCTCCTTCCTCATTTAATTTTTTGAATGACAATTTAACACATGCTTAAAACTCAACCAGGTCTTTAAAAGATCATTTTAGAATCAAGTGGTATCAGAGCAGGTTGTTAGTCGGTTGTTTGCGTTTTCATGATTACCAGGGAAAATCTAAGTCGTGGTGAAGATGAGCATGTAGAAGGAGATCAAGAGATTGGATCAAGAAAGAGGACATCTCAAAGTGAGAAGATGACATCAGAAGAAGGTCTTTCTCAAAATGAAAGAGAGTTTCAAAGAACTTTATTTTCCATGTTGGAGATGGTAAAAGTATTGTATGATGATTACTTGGAACGAAAGAGACCGGTTCTAGGAGAATACTCAAAGAAAGACAAAAGTTAAGAATGAGAGGATCCTCCAACATCTCCTCCTTCACCTCCTTCATCTCCATCATCATCTTCTTCTTCAAGTACAAGTTCAACTTCTACTGCAAGAAAACATTCTTATAAACATAAGCATGATATGCCATTACTTAAGCTTGATGTAAAATTCGAATTGCCCATGTATGATGGGGAAGTCAATACTGAGAGGCTTGATAATTGGGTCAGACAAATGGAAATTTATTGCAGTGTGCAACAAATCAAGGATGAGGCAACCTGAATCAAATTGGTATCGCTTCATCTTGCAGGCACAACATTCATTTGGTGGCAGAGTAAGTTTCAACATGGTACTCAACAAGTTGGTAATGTATTTCCATCATGGCAAGATTTTGTTTTTGCACTTAGAAAACAGTTTTATCCTTTGGGTTATAAGGAAAAGGCTTTAATTGAATGGAAAAGTATTAAACTAAGAAAAGGACAATCGGTGCAAGAATGCACGGATGAATTTCGTAAGATGAAATTAATGTTAAATATTCCATTAAATACACAAGAAACTCTTATGAAGTATATAAGAGGTTTACCTGCACATATTTGTAACATTGTTTTTATGTTTGGACCTACTAATCTTGATGAGGTTTATGTTCAAGAAACATATATTGAAGCATGGAAAACATGAGTTGGTATATCAGGGGAATCATTTTCAAGGAAAGAAGAAAAAAGAAAGGGGAATGGAAAGAAAGAAAATTCAGCAACAATGAAGGAAAAGAAGCTCTCTTGCTAGAATTGCAAGAAAGAAGGGCATGATGATGACCATTATTGGAAATTACACCCAGAGAAGAGACCAAAGTGGTTCAAAGAAAGGAAAGGGAGGCAAACAGTTGCAACAACAACACAACCAACAGACTTGGGGTATGATTCATGTGACGAGTCTAAAATCACAACAGTGGGTTTGTCAGGTAAAATTGGTGAAGGTTTTGATTCTAGAAGCAAATTTTTTCATATAAGGGTCATAATGAAACATACTAAGATCGAAACATTGATAGATAGTGGATCTCAATCTAACTTAATTCCAGAAGAAGTGGTTAAGAAATTGGGATTAAACACTAAGATGCATCACAAACCTTATTCACTAAATTGGATAAGAAAAGATCATAAATTGCCCATAACAAAGCAATGTATCATAAAATTTGAAAAAAAATCTAAGTATGTGGATGAAGTAACATGTGATGTGGTGCCGCTAGAAACATGTGGAATGGTCTTAGGAAGCCCTTATTTATATGATCACAAAGAAATATTCTACAGGGAACAAAATCAATATCACTTAACTAAAGAAGGAAATGAATATGTTGTACATGCTCATCACATAAAACCAAATCAATCTCTTGTCACAATGGAACAATTAAAGAAGGCATCTTATGCAAGCAATACAGTTGTAATTGTGCCAAGTAAAGTAGTTGATCTTAAGCATGAACATGAGATGGTTGTAGGATGGGACTTCAATCATACCTTTCTTCAATATAAGTTAATGTCGTGCAAGCACATCAAACATATTGGTTTAGTTTCAATCATATTTCTGATGTTATCACTGCTAATGTTTTCTACATGGATGGTAATGTATTCGATAAGATATGAACGAGTTCAAGTGGCTAACAATATGATTTCAGTTTTCATGGTTGTTTTTCAATTGATTATGATGCGACAAGTGCACATGATAGAGTTTAAAGACAAAGGACAAGTGGGGAGGCCTATCCCGCACTTGATAACTGGTTAATATCCTTTTGGAGGACGAAAAGGTCTAAGTGGGGAGGTGTGATCCAAATAGATCCAAGAAGGCATACAAATAAAAGTTTTCATAATCGTATGAAACCAGTTCCATTGCGTCAAGCTCATTGCTTTGATTCTAGCCATATATTTTTTTTTGAAAATGGACATCGTATGCGAAAGTTATCGTGTTCCGGTCGATTTCCCAAACATGAAAAAAAGTAAAAAAAAGTCAAAGTCAACAGGTTGTACTACTGACGTCAACAATATGTCATAATGATGCGTCAGGTGACGTCATCATGACATCATGATGACCTCATCATGAACACATGGCAACACCAGGAGGTGACATGTGTCAAACAGATTTGACGTTTTTAGATTGAGTTGGCACAGTACGGATTTGATATGTGGACTGTACGGACACTGATGTGGAAGTCCGTACGATGACATGGATCAATGATAGTTAGACATGTGGTAGTACAAATGATAGGTGGTAGTGACATGGCACTAACCGAGCGACTGACCATATAGTACGACAGAGTGATGTGGCGCTAGGTGGTAGGCTTTGGGCTTGACATGTGTCATACGATGTTGACTGGGTAGATGTGTTGGTAGGTTGACATGGAGATCCACTGGGAATCTGATTGTGTGTACGGTGGCCAATATAGAGATGACACATGTTCCAATCATAAGGTTCCACGTGGCACTCCGAATATGGCCAATGTGGACCGGTTCAAAATTTTGTTGCACCTTCGGTGAAATCAAACCCTCGACCTTCAGGCATGGGCAACGGTCTAACCAACAAGCGCCAACCGATCGAGATACACGATAGGAATTAAACCCTATGCGACCCATTTTCGTTTTTTTGTGGTGGTTGCAGAGTTTTGGGGATAAGTCTCGGTCGACGGGGGCTAGCCTGGACATATGGCTTGACCAGAGGACTAGGCACCAACCTGTGGCCACATGACTATCCACTCGACTAGGTGTCAGATGACAAGGGGATTGATCGGAGGTTTAGGGCGTCGGGGGCTTAAGCGCTAGACACATGGCATGCCCATATGACTATGAGCCTAGAGAAAGGGGGATGACACCCAATTTTTCCCAAAAAGTGGGTTTTCAACCTTATTATAAAGATTTTAATGATTATTAGCCCGATTTTTGTGGATTTTGGCATTTTTTGGAGGATCTGGAGCCCTTTTTGAGGCCACATATTGGGAGGAGAACCCCATCTCAAATCCTACATAAACAAGAGGTTTTTGACAACATGAGGAGGTTCAGAAACAAAAAGTTGATGAAGATTTTGGAAGCTTAAGTCATTTTTATGTAGGGAAGCCATTGAGGAAGTGAACTTTGGAGGCCATTTCTAGGAGATACGCTCAACCTTTTTTAGTTCCGTCAGTTGTGTTGGATTCTTAAGGTCGAACATAATACAACCATACTAGTTTGTAATACATTTGATGCATTTCTGATGTAACTTTGTAGCATTGAATATTAATAAGAAATCCTCCCCCACTGAGACATAAGCCCAGAGACGTAGGAAACCTTTCCAAACTCCGTTAACAAGATTGGCATGATGGTTTGTTGTTCTTAATGTTTAATTTATGTTTTTTATTCTTTATGATGGCTGCAACATTTTTTCATTAAGATATCCTTCCTCATTTAAGCTTTTGAATGGTAATTTAACAAATGCTTAAAACTCAACCAAGTCTTTAAAAGATCATTTTCAGATCAAATTTACTCTCCCCTTTGAGGTGAAAGCGAGTACCAATCTCAAGTAATTTGTGTACAACCCCCATTTAAGGTACGAGGAGAGAATATTGAATGATTATCTATTGCAATAGATGTCTTTACTTGAGAGATAATTCTACAGTAAGACTGAGATAACTACTTGGTTGTTGATTACCATTTCCAAGGATTGATCCACCCATAGTGAATCTTTAATCTTGTAGATTTCTTTAGTGTGGATCATTTTTTTGATGAATGATTATGTTTGTCACAATGATGGCAAGGATGGAGATCAAAACACTGATCATCCATATGAACAACTCAATGACAATGTTGGCACTTAACATTCTGATGCTAAACTAAAACATGTGATGTTGAAACTTCTTGAAAGAATCTTGCATTGTTGAAGTGGATTGGTCTAGAATAATTTGGAATATGAAAGGTTACTTCCTTATTATATCCAAGTCCTATTTTGTGTTTCTTGTTTCTAATTTCTTCCCAAGGTTTGATAATGGGTTTGGAAAGAGTATTCTAAACTCGTTCATGAATAACTTGATCTTCATCTGAAACTACATTTGAAGTTGTTTCACTGAGTTTATCATGTGCTGACTATTGATTGAAATCAATATCAAATTCAAAAAGTAGGTTGTTCTAAACAAGGACTAGTTCATAACGTTGAAGATACTTTCGCTGGAGTTCATCATGAAGAAGTTGTGACTGAGTTTGAAGAAGTTTAAATTTGGCTTGTGAAACTCGCAAACAAGTTAGAACTAATTTAAGAGTTTCATTGTTGATTGAGATTGTGGTGTCAATAGCAATGAGTATTAGAGTGTCCAGTGACTAATAATTATAGAATTAGAGCCATTTTTAAATATTGAATGATGCCTCCTTCTGCAAGTAGGTCCATATTACAATTGAATCAACAACAAATAGGGATTCTTGCAACTCCACTCTTTTACAATAAGACCCAAAAAAATTAATTTAAACTCATAAATTGGAGGGTGTTGGATTCAACCTAGAATGCACCCAACAAGTATAATTCAACTTGATTTTGAAAATACAAGTAAACTTACAAAAAATACTATTTGCAAGTTACAATTAATGTTGATTTTTATATTTAAATTTAAACGATTCACGATATGTTGAGTCCATAAAGTTCTCATTGGATTATTAGCTTGATTTTCTCGTTGCTTTCAATGATTAATGATGCTTAATTGAGTGCCTTGATTTCCTTTAATTCATGCATGAGATTTATTTTCCTTCAATTGCATGATATTGTGGAAAGAGATTGAATGCATCAACTTCACTTAAAATGTAGACAACATGTATGAAAAATACACTATCATACACAAAGATATCTACATACACCCCAAAAAAAGTTCTTTAACCCCCTTATTCAATTTCAAGATAGGTCTATTATTCAATTTCAAGATAGATCTAGAAAAAGAACCAAAAAAAAATGATTCTATTATGGTATCCTTCTAGGGATCACAATCGTGTACAAGACTTTCCACAAATAGATTTTAATTACACGAGTGTATTCTTTGTACAATTTTATTTAGGACAAATTTCCAGTTGAATGCCACAAAACTGAGGTAACTGGTGACCAAGTTTATTATTGAGCATCATATGATTCAATAATGGTTTTAAAGGGTGATCCTCAATACATTTTAAGTTAAGCAAGGCATCCCAAAGTATGTATAGGATTGCGTTTTGAACTTTTAATTGACATTTTTAAGTTTTTAAAAAACAGAATTCTAAATTAAAAAATATTAAAATTTTAATTTAAAAATACCTAAATGAATTTTGAAAATCGTATAAAATTTAATATAATAATAATAATTTGCTTTCAATTAAAAATTTTAAATTTAAAAAACAATGAAATGAATTTTGAAAATGATGTAAGATTTAATATAATAATAATAATAATAATATTAAGCCACATCATTTATTAGTTTATGCTTTTCTTTTCCTTTATTGTCTTGGTTCTTCCTTCCACTTTACCTTTTCCTGTATTGTATTGGTTCTTTCTTTCACTATACATTTAGTTGATTTTGTCATGTATGTTATTTAGGGCTTAGGAATATGAAATATATCATGAAACTATTACATTGAGCCTAATTTAATAGCCAAGTTAAGAAATGGAAAACAATTATTAGGTTTTTTTTTTTTTTATCTTTATTTGAATTTTTCTTAATTTTTTCGTTATTAATTACAAAACACATTTGTTAATTTGAAAATGAAAATATTTTCTTGAATCTTAATTTAATTATAAATTTGAAAATGAAAACATATTGGGATTCGATGGGTTCAAGATATAGAGGTTGGATAAGGGTTTTTTGCTCTTGAGTGAGGAAAGCACTTGATGACATGGGAATTATTCCCAATTTAGGCCAGAAGGAGAAAATAGATCATGGATCCATTTGAGGATGCTTGGATTTGACCTTTCGATGCTGAGGTGAAGGAAGTGACGAGTGCTAAAAAAAAGGGTTTGGAGCATATCCCTAACTAAGTGAGGCTTTGAAAGGCTGTGGTGGAATTGGCTAATGAAGAAAATGCCAAGATTTTGCTTGACAAGACAGTGGAGTGTTTCCCATTACATGTTGTGTTGTGGCTTGCATTGACAATGCTTGAGATGTAATGTCAATGAACAAAGTTGGTAAAGGATCGGGTGAGATCACGGGTGTGTGAAGTGTGGGTTAGAGTTATTTATAGACTATCAAACAATTTGTTTATTTGTTTTCGGTAGAAAAAATAGAGACACGGGTTTCTTTATGGAACAATATTTTCACTTGCATCAACTAGTGTTTATATATTGCTTGGGAGAACAAATTGAAATGATGGTTCATGGGTTTATGAACAATGGTGAATGGCACATGGAAATGGAGCATTGGTGGAAGCACATAGAGGATACCGTCTAAAGAAGTACTTGATTAAGGAGTTATTGCATTCATTGTATTTGGAGCAAATGGGAATGTGGGAAAAGAAGCAGGTAGGTGCTTTAAGCATCATTTGCTTGGGCATATAGTTATAATCATATTTTTATGGAGTTGATTTTTATCACATGTAAATAGGCATATGGTTGTAAGACCTATTTAGGCATTCATATCCCTAGTTTAATGGTTCACCGATATAATGTCTAGACATAGACCTAGGTGATGGGGCAGATGTTGTATTCCCGGATACCTAGTTTATAAACTTTGAGGGAGGCTAGGTGTTAATCTCGAGTCAAGTTTAAAGGGGGGAATGTTTGTTTAATATTGACTCGGTCATAGAGCAGATAAGATAACCTTGATACAGTCAATGATGGGCTTACCATTGGTGGTTTATGGGCCCATGGTTTTGGATAACCCATGGTATATGCCCATGCTATTTGATGTGATGAAGACTATTTAAAGGCATAGCCCTACATGTATTGTTACCTCTACTAGGAACTTGATATTCTAGGATGAATGAGTTGACTTGTGCATATTTCTATCTTTGTGATTTTGATAGATGTGATCCAATTGTATTGGTCTTTCATGAACATATGGTTATCTTTGTAGGATGTTCTAGATAGCTCATGACGTGGTGTCCATTGATTGTGCCCAGTGATGTTGACTTGAGGGATGACAGAGTTAGGTAGGATACTTATGATCTAGGGTTATGTTCCTTCATATTCAAAGGTGGTTAATATTCTTTGGAGGATCATGATTTTGTGATGGCATGGGTAATAATTCCATTTTAGAAGACAAACACAGTTACCAACTTGATGAGAACCATCCAGAGTTCTTGTTTTTCTAAAGCTCACATTTATTCATTGTTTTTACCCTCATTTCGAAAAGTGGTGTTATCAGTAGAACCATTTTTTTCGGGGATAAATTTAACACCAACAACCTTGTAATGTTACCAACAAAAAATTTAAAACCAATTGCTAAATTAAAAATTAATGCCAACAACAACACACTTTTTTTAAGAGACAAACTTACTTCTTCTTTGAAACCGTGGCCTTAACAACCAATATCGTTGTTAACAAAATTCTTAAATTCAACCCCCGAATCGAAAAGTGGCACCAACATAAACACCCTCCCTTTTTTATACGGTCAAAAATTGCAACTTTTTTGAAAACTGATACCCTACAACCAAAATATTAAAACCGACCTTCAAATCAAAAGGATGTGCTACCGATAACACCTTGGTCTTTTAGGGCTTAAAATTGCAACATTTTTAAACCATAACTTAAAAGTCGAATATTATTGAAAAAAATCATAAAAAAAATGATAGAAACCCCAAAAAGAAAAAATGTTGAAAAAAGTTTTTAATAAAAAATATTTTTAAATTTATTTTTCAATACCATTAAATTTTAAAAATGTTTTTTTTTGGTTTGAAAGATGGAAAAAACCTTCACTATCCTCTCTCTTTTTTTTAGCAAAAAATATCCAATTCTTAAAAAATAATTTAAAACAAATTTGAAATAAATAAACAATTTCATAAAAAAATTATAAAAAACTTAAAAAAAAACAAAATGCAATTTTTTTTTTTAAAATCACTTAAAATTGAAAAAGAAAACCTAAAATATAATGAAATATTAAAATAAATTTTAAAATGAATTTAAAAAAAAATTGAAAAAAAAATATGAAAATGACATTTTGGTGTTTAGGGGGAGTGGGGCAAGAGGGTGTTCCTCCCATGTCCGTCGCTCCTTTAAGTTGTGTGTGCAGGGGAGGGAAGCATGGGCTAGGTGGGAGAGGGGGCCATGAGAGGGGGAAGGGGGTGAGGGGTGATTCCGAGAATCATGGCCCTTTCCAAAACCTTACTAAAATTTATTTTTCTTATTTTCTTTAAATTCATTTAAGTTTTTATTTTATTTTATTTTTTTATATTTTGTTATTTTTTAAGTTTTTTTTAAATAATTTTTTTTTTTATATTTTAAACTTGTATTTTAATATTTTCTTATCGTTAATAAAAAATTTCAAGAATTAAAAATAAAAAGATGATAGTAGAGGTTTATTTATTTTTTTTTTTTTTTTTTGTTAAAGGTGTTGAAAAATAAAAATAAAATTGTATTTTTATTTTTTTTTAAAACAATTTATTTTTTTTCAATTTTTTTTTAATTTTTTTTTCTCATATTTTTTTTCTTTTTTTAATGGGTTTGTTTCCAAAAGCATTGAGTTTTTAATCTATAGTTTAAAAAATATTGTAATTTAAAGTCAACCCAAAAGAGTGGGGTGTTATCGGTAGGACCTGTTTTCGATTTAGTGGTTGGTTTTAAGATTTTGGTTGCAAGGGTAGCAGTTGTTAAGGTCATGGTTTTTAAACGTTGCAATTTTGACTCAAGAAAAAGGGGTGTGTTATTGTTGGCGCGACTTTTCAATTTGGGGATTGATTTTAAGGGTTTTGTCACCAATAACATTGATTGTTAAGGGGAGAGTTTCAAATAAGTTGTAATTTTGTCCTTGAAAAAAAGAACACTATCTTTTTGGTTTAGTGGTTGATTTTAAGGTTTTTGTTGGTAACATTACGAGGTAAAATGCTGTAATTTTAACCCTGGAAAAAAAAAATGCTACTGGTAGCACCATGTTTTGAAACAGGGGTTAATTTTGCTATTTTTGACCCAAAAATATGGGTTTTTAGAGATAGAATTCTCATTTTGAGGTCACAATTCTCATCAATTCGATAACTATGTTGACAATGGTTGATTCCAAGACTACAATGGTTGATAACTATGTTTGCAAGTAGTAGATTTGGTGGAGTTACAAAGGGATTCAAGATGTGTTGGTTAGAACACTTTACTAATGAAGAGGGAGTGTTATATTTCATTGTTACTCTAGAAGTGTTTACATCATGTTTGGGGATGCTTCATGAGATTTGAGGCACATGGTGTATGATCAACCCCTAGATGGTCTATGATAGATTCACACATGGGAGATGGTCCATGATGGATTTTCATATTGGAGATGACTTACTCAATGGTTGGTTGACCTTAGTTGGATGCTTGCATGATATTCTTCCCTAGGGAATTGGAGATCTATAGACAACTTTGCTGACATTCTACATGATGGTCACATGGATATGGTTACTTGCTAGGATAATTCCTTTCTTAGGAGATGGAGTGTTTTGCATCCTAAAGGAGAGCAATGGGCCCTAGAAAACACATGGTAGCTTGAAAGATTTAATGGAGTCTCGAAGTTAACTCGAGGACGCTTGGGTTTTGATAATGTTCATGCAAGGGGTGTGGAGCTAGTGGAGTACATTTTTGAATAGGATATTTGGAGTCATTAAAGGTCTGTAAGAGGAGCATTGGACATACCTCACGAGATTCCCTTGAATTTGAAGCCTTGCTTGTGGACGAAATCACCCCAGAGTTTTCCATATGTACCCTTACAGTGTATCACTCCACACGAGTGAGCCTACATGTGTTAATGTTGGTTTATTTTAAAGGCACAAACCCATATATGTATTGTTGGCCTCACTTACCTATCATATATATAGGGGGAGGAGAGAGTCCTTCACTTCTTATTCAATCCTTATTCATTCTTGTGTAGCGATGTGATCAAGAGGAGCACACTACTTCTCCTCTCTCTCTTGGATATTATTTTGTACTTGATTTCTCTCTCTCTAAGTTAATGCTAGGTTTTCTTGAGCTTCTTGGATCATCTTGAAAACTATGGTTTTGAGATGAAACCCTATGTTGTACTTAGTGAAGAGGAGAAGAAGAGGATATGTCTTCTTTGGAGGAAATGCTTGTCTGATGCATGCTTATTGGATGTCTTTGGTGTGAGCTAGGTTTTTCTTGGTTTTCCTTAAATAGGGTTTTGGAGAGCTAGAGAATTGTACTATCCTTATGATAAGGCTATGGTATATATACGAGCTTCATCTTAATTCATATTAATGCAGTTTCTAGTTGTCCAATATTTCTGTAAATTGCAAATTTAATTTTCAGCCATATAATCTTCATGGTTTGTAATTTCCAACACTATGTCTCGTTAACTTGACATAAGTTAAGGGT
Source organism: Picea sitchensis (assembly GCA_010110895.2). Classification (NCBI taxonomy): domain Eukaryota; kingdom Viridiplantae; phylum Streptophyta; class Pinopsida; order Pinales; family Pinaceae; genus Picea; species Picea sitchensis. The sequence goes on from SNQJ01S0001098.1 coordinate 112,653, forward strand.
AAATGTATTAAGTGAGTTAAAATTTGTATTGAAGAATATAAGGGTTTTTTTGTTATTGTATATACAACTATCATAAGTGTTTTTGTATCTATTATATGCATGATAAGATTTCCCTAGAGGTTTGAAACTTATTGGAACACATTGGTATCATTTCTCTTGAATTTATTAGTGGATTGGGGTTGTTAAGAGTTGAAATATAGTATGTTGTTTGTTAATATTTCATAACATCCATACACCTGAAAGTTCATAGGGTTATGATCTAGGAAACCTCTAAGAAAGAGGTGATTTTTTTTAATTTCATAAGAAACCTCCATCCACAAAATTATCTATATGGTATCAGAGATTTTGCTGCTAAGATCACTATAGGTGTAAGAGGGAGTTTGTATTTATGCTAAATATTACCTGGAAAATGTGCTTGACCTTGTTTGAGGTTGTTGGGTGTACCCTATCTTTCTTTGGAGAAGCACTTGAACCCTAAAAGGGGTTTGTATACTTGATATATTATTGGATTTGTGCACTTGAGGATGTGTTTAGGATGTGTAAGGTGACTCTCAATCTTAGAGACAATGACAGGTTGGATGTAGCTTCCAAATGTGTTTCTTGGAAGTTTAGTGATCCGGATTATTTTTGGCATGAAATGAGAGCGGAGATATAATAAAGAAATGCACAGAGATATTCCAGATATTCAATAATATAACATAAATGTATTAGAGATGAAACCATAAACATAGATATACAGTAATACATGATTTCTATTAATCAGAGAAATGTACAGAGACTGTAAAAATACAGAGTGAAAGACTCGCTAGAATGGTGGTAGCTTATCTCTGAGAAGAGATGTGATGGCTACTCACATTCGTAGGAAGATGATTACAATGAGGCTCTGAAGGCCTTTTTACAATAAACGGGAATGCCAAAAGTCCTAGACATCCAAAAACCTAACCCTAGGAGATGAAGCGCCAAAATTCATGTGGGCCCCATTTGGGTAAGTGAATACATCAACTTCCCGGGGTCGTAACTTTTGCATACGATCTCCGTTTTAGGCGTGTGATAGCTCGTTGGAAAAATCTATCCGAGGCCTACAACGCGCAAAAGATAATAGCATCGTAGATGCTAATTTTTCAGAGCAACATACCCAAAAAAAACATCGTTTAGGGCCTCAAAATGGCCCCGGAAGTTCAGGACCCGAAAAAACTGCTAAAAATAGTAAATTGCCAAAATTGCCAGAAAGCTGTTTTGAGACATTTGGAAAAGGTGGGTGGCCACCGATATCCACCTGGATCGATCCTCCCTCCTTAGGAAGCAATGGTCTCCATTCCGTTGATTTCCCGGGGGAGAGGGAAAAGCATTTGTTGAATCTGCATCTTGGTGAGCTATTTGTCTTGCTGGAGACGTCGCGCTACTCAGTTTGTGGAAATCTGTCACGAACCTGTTGCAGTTGAGGCTGCTTAACAAGTTGAGATACATGAGAGGACGATGTGCAGAAGTAATCTTTACACTTTTTTCCAGCCTTGTCGACGTGCTTATGTTGGATAGAAGGTGCTTGGGGCAAGGTTGTAGTGGTTGCAGTGTCCTTTTGTTCTCCTTTTGAACAGATTGTGAAGAAGTTGAATTTTGCAGTATGAGATACTACCTTGTGGCACTTTTTAGATGGAACAGTAGTCAGAACTACCTCTGGTATTCTATAGAGATGACCCCCCCAAAGTAACAATGACACTACGGGGTCGAGACTCATAAATAGCATGGCGTCTCCACATATATGGTTGGCCCAAGAGAACATCACAGACATCCAGTGGGGAAACATCACATAATAACTCATCCTTGAAGGGTTGGATGTCGTATTACAATCGACACTGTTGGTTGACATGAAGATCTATTCCTTGCCGAATCCACCCGATGTTGTATGGCTGCAGGTGCGGTGTTGTCGACAATCCCAACTGTTTGACGACCTCTGCTGAGATGAGGTTCTTCTGGCTTCCACTATCAACAATAAAATGCAGCGGGGTCCTCTTCACCCACATCTTTGAATGAAAAATGCGCTCCCCCTCTTCAGGATATGTTGGTTCTTCTGGTTGAATTGTTGCGGTCGCGATAATAGCAGTGGGGTCTACGATAATGATCTGTCATTTACCATTGTTTTCAGAATCAGATTCAAATCAGGGTTCGTCTCTTTGTCTTTGATCTCAGCCACCAATGACTATTTTAAGCGACATTCATCGGTGTTGTGCCAAGGGATTTTGTGGAACTTGCACCATTTTTCGGTGTCCTTCTTTGTCTTCCCATGACCCTTCTTTTCCTGTGTCTTGGAATGGTTTTCGGGAGATTGTTTGTTAGGGTTATCTTTGTCATACTTTAGTGGTTGTTGCGGATTTGAAAACCCAAATTCCCATTTGTTCCGGTGCTTAAATTTCTGCTCAATTTTAACAGCATATCGATAAGCAGCATCGAGTGATGAGATGTCCAGAAAATCAATTTCACTCTAGATGTATCTGTGTAGAGCCCCACAGGGTATGGAAGGTATTGGTGAAATCTGGAACTGCTTGGCCCCTCTCTTGCCGGAGTGTGGTCCATCTCATGTACTGGTCGTCATAGTTGCCAACAGGGTAGTACTGTTCCTTTACCGCATCCACAAAAAAATCCCAAGTGGGATCGACCCCATATATTCCAGACTTCTTTGTGGAACTTTTCTCCCAGTAAGTTTCCCACCAATGTTTGACATGAGGGAGAGATTTAAGGAGTGTGAAGGTGATCTTTTCTTTGTCAAAAAAATTGTGAACAGAGAAATAACCTTCTAGCAGAGTTAACCATTTTCTAGAGCTTCTGCATCTATCTGTCCTTCAAATATAAGAATATCAAAGTTAAATTGTACCTTGAAAGACAAGGTGCCTCCAAAGTGGCCGCTTGATTAAGATGCACCTGATTCTATCGGCAGACGTTGAAGGATGTGGGCAAAATTCTCCATCATTTCGTCCCTCTGTCGCGTGAGAGCTTGCTCAAGCAACAGATTGATAGGATCGTCTGCTCCGTCATTTTTATTTTCTTCGGCCATTGAGGGTTTCTTGGGTGTGCGAGAACGATTTTCTTCAAGAGAGACAAGCTCGATACCCAACTTGCTATACTCGGACCTTGTCGGGGACATGCACTGAAAAAAATGATCAAGAACAGCCTGCTCTGATACCACTGATCCAAATTTTTTTGGCACGAAATGAGAGCAGAGATATAATAAAAAAATGCACAGAGATATTCCATATATTCAATAATATAACATAAATGTATTAGAGATGCAACCATCAACACAAATATACAGTAATACACAATTTCTATTAATCAGAGAAACGTACAGAGACTGCAAAAATACAGAGTGAAAGACTCGCTAGAATGGTGATAGCTTATCTCTGAGAAGAGATGTGACGACTACTCGCATTCACAAGAAGATGATTAAAATGAGGCTCTGAAGGCCTTTTTACAATAAACGGGAATGCCAAAAGTCATAGACATCCAAAAACCTAACCCTAGGAGATGAAGCGCCAAAAGTCATGTGGGCCCCATTTGGGTAAGTGAATACATCAACTTCCCGGGGTCGTAACGTTTGCACAGGATCTCCGTTTTAGGCGTGTGATAGCTCGTTTGAAAGATCTATCCGAGGCCTACAATGATTGAGACAAAATAGAATTGTAAATGATAATTTGCGAGAACAACATACCCGAAAAAAATATTGTTTAGGGCCTCAAAATGGCCCCAAAAGTTCAGGACCCGAAAAACTGCTAAAAATAGTAAATTGCCAGAAAGCCGTTTTGAGCCATTTGGAAAAGGTCGGTGGCCACCGATATCCACCTGGATCAATCCTCCCTCCTTAGGAAGCAATGGTCTCCATTGCGTTGAGTTCCCGGGGGAGAGGAAAAAACATTTGTTGAATCTCCATCTTGGTGAGCTGCTTGTCTTGCTGGAGACGTCGCGCTGCTCAGTTTGTGGAAATCTGTCACGAACTTCTTACGGTTGAGGCTGCTCAACAAGTAGAGATACATGAGAGGACGATGTGCAGAAGGAATATTTTCACTTTGCTGCAGCCTTGTCGACCTGCTTCTGTTGGATAGAAGGTGCTTGGGGCAAGGCTGTAGTGGTTGCAGTGTCCTTTTGTTCTCCTTTTCAACAGATTGTGAAGAAGCTGAATTTTGCAGTATGAGATACTACCTTGTGGCACTTTTTAGATGGAACAATAGTCGGAACTACCTCTGGTATTCTATAGAGATGACCCCCCAAAGAAACAATGACACTACGGGGTCAAGACTTATAAATAGCATGGCGTCTCCACATATATTGTTGGCCCAAGAGAACATCACAGACATCAAGTGGGGAAACATCACATAATACCTCATCCTTGAAGGGTTGGACGTCGTATGGCAATCGACACTGTTGGTTGACACAGAGATCTCTTCCTTGCCGAAGCCACCCGATGTTGTATGGCTGCGGGTGTGGTGTTGTCGACAATCTCAACTGTTTGACGACCTCTGTTGAGATGAGGTTCTTCTGGCTTCCACTATCAACAATAAAATGCAGCGGGGTCCCCTTCACCCACATCTGTGAATGAAAAAGGCGCTCTCCCTCTTCAGGATCTGTTGGTTCTTCTGGTTGAATTTCTACGGTCGCGACAATAGCAGTGGGGTCTGCGTCAATGATCTGTTCTTTACGATTGTTTCAGAATCAGATTATAAATCAGGGTTCGGCTCTTTGTCTTTGATCTCAACCACCAATGACTGTTTTGAGCAACATTCATCGGTGTTGTGCCAAGGGATTTTGTGGAACTCGCACCATTTTCCGGTGTCCTTCTTTGTCTTCCTGTGACCCTTCTTTTCCTGTGTCTTGGAATGGTTTTCACGAGATTGTTTGTTAGGGTTGTATTTGTCATACTTTGGTGGTTGTTGCGGATTTGCAGACCCAAATTCCCGTTTGTTCTGGTGCTTAAATTTTTGCTCAATTTTAACAACATATTGATAAGCAGCACCGAGTGATGAGATGTCCAGAAAATCCATTTCAGTCTAGATGTATCTGTGTAGAGCCCCACGGTAGTTCAGAACCAAATGTCGTTCAGAGTCTTTGATACCTAGCTTGGTGCGCAAGGTATGGAAGGTATTGGTGAACTCTCGAACTGCTTGGCCCCTCTCTTGCATCAGTGTGGTCCATCTCATGTACTGGTCCTCATAGTTTCCAACAGGGTAGTACTGTTCCTTTACCGCATCCACAAAAAATTCCCAAGTGGGATCGACCCCATATATTCCAGAGTCCTCTATGGAACTTTTCTCCCAGTAAGTTTCCCACCAATGTTTGACATGAGGGAGAGCTTTAAGGAGTGCGAAGGTGATCTTTTCTTTGTCCAAAAATTTGTGAACAGAGAAATAACCTTCTAGCAGAGTTAACCATTTTTCTAGGGCTTCTGCATCTATCTGTCCTTCAAATACAAGAATATCAAA
>SNQJ01S0001098.1:149682-162690 GCA_010110895.2 Picea sitchensis
TGTGGTGGAGGTGCTCTTCCCAAGTCTGGCTGAAGATCAGAATGTCATCCAAGTACACCACTACAAATGAGTTGTTGAATGGCCACAGGATGTCGTCCATTAGCCTCATGAAGGTTGCAGGGGAATTCGTGAACCCAAAAGTCATGACCAACCATTTGAAAAGGCCCTCCTTGGAATTGAATGCAGTCTTCCACACATCAGAGGGTTCGATTAGTACCTGGTGATACCCAGACTTCAAGTCGATCTTACTGAAATATTTCTCCCCCTTGAGTTGGTCCAGAAGGTCATCAATCTGTGGGATCCAGTACCTATTCCGTACATTGATCGTGTTCAGTGCCCGATAGTCGATGTAGAGTCTCCAAGTCCCATCCTTCTTCTGTACCAACACGATCGGGCTCCCACAGGGCGATGAACTCAGCTGGATGTGACCTTTCTGCAACAACTCTTGAATCTACCTCTTGATTTTGTCATTCTCTAGAACAAAGCGCCGATAGATGGGTCCATTGGGCAGCGGTGCACCTGGGGTCAGATCGATGGGGTGCTTGACCTGGCAGTGTAGAGGCACCCCTGCGGGGGAGGTGAAGATGTCCTTGTACTCCTCCACGACCTTATCCATCTGTTGTTTTCTTGTAGTGGGGCCCTATTTGGAGGTCATGGCCATAGTCTTCCTCTTTCCCCGAGGGCGGATCATTAAGAAAAAAAATTTCCTGGTTTTGGAAATGAGCTTACTGCATTGTTTTGCAGTAACGAAAGAGATGGTGGTAGGTGGTGCTATCTCCGGTATCCTGTACAGATTATTGCCCAAAGTGATAATAACACTACGAGGCATGGACTCATACACAACATGTCACTTCCACAAGTACGGTTGGCCTGATAATACATCATAAACATCAAGAGGAGCAATGTCACATAATACCTCATCCATGAAAGGCTTGATGTTGTAGGGAAGGCGACATTGTTCACTGATGCGGACGTCCCGTCCTTGCTGCAACCACTCGATGGTGTATGGTTGTGGGTGTGCTGTGGTCGGCAAGCCCAGCCGCTTCACGACCTCTATTGAGATGAGGTTCTTCTGGCTCCCTCTGTTGACAATGAACTACAATGGGGAACCCTTTACCCACATCTTGGAATGGAAGAGACGCTCTGCCTCCTCTGGATCTTTTGGTTCCTCCTTCTAGATCTTTGTGGTGGAAACGGTGGCATTGGGCTCCGCATCGATAATCTGCTTCCCCCTGTCATTCCCCTTGTTAGGTTCTGATTCAGAGTCGGAGCATTCATCTGATTCAGAAGCCTTCAACTCGGCTACCAGTGACTCCTTGGCCCGACACTCACTTGTGTTGTGAGTGGAACTCTTATGGAACTCACACCACTTCCCCGTGTCCTTTTTTGGCTTCGTGGTGTTGTTCTTTGCTTGTGGCTTTGGCGGGTTGTCCTGGGCTGCCCCGCCTTGGCTTGGTCCTTTTTTCTGCGGTTTGGGGGTACCTTTCCCTTGCTTCTTATTTGCAGACCCAAAGTCTCGCTTCTTCTGTTTGAACTTCTGCTCAATCTTGGCAGCATATCGGTATGCCACACCAAGCGAGGAGATGTCGAGGAACTCCATTTCCTCCTGAATGTATCTGTGCAAAAAACTGAGGTACTTTAACACCAAATGTTTCTCTGAATCTTTGATACCCAACTTTGTGCGTAGGGTATGAAACAGATTCGTCATCTCATGCACATCTTGGTCCCTTTGCTGCCGCAACATAGTCCATTGTATGTATTTATCCTCATAGCTCCCCATGGGATAATATTGTTCCTTGATGGCATATCGAAAAGAATTCTAAGTGGGTGCAGTTGAGAACAGAGAGGGTTCTCCCTCGCCCTGTTTCTCTGAGTAGGTTTCCCACCAGTCCTTGACATGGGGGGTGACTTTGAGGAGTGCGAAAATAATCTTTTTTCGGTCGGAAAAGTCATGAATCGAGAAATATCCTTCTAACAGATTCAACCATCTATCTATGACATCTGCATCTGTAATGTTCCCAAGGCTGAGCCCTGATGTAAATCTTGCATCATGAATTGTAAGTATGTTTTATAGGCTGGTGAGCCAAGTTTATATAAACTGGGGGCTTATGTGATTATTAGGCCAGGGAGCCTAAGTGTTGAAGGCCAAGAGCATTCTTTTGTATATGTAATCATGCAGAGCATTAATAAAAATATAAACACCACCGCGTGCAGGCCGACACGATGAATGAGTGATGGGGGACTAAGCATCCATAGAGTGGGCAAGGGATTAGGGGCTGGAAGGTGGGAAAAAGGGGCTAAGTGTTGAGGCTAGGGGCTAAGCCTAGGGGTTTAAGCCTTGGGAATAATATTTTAATATTATTCCAAAAGATATGTGGATTATATGTTTTAACCTAAGTCCTTTTGGAAGGACATGTGATTTCCAAATGGTGGGAGGAACGCATGCTGAAGGAACGCATGTAGTGGCATGGGGGACAAGTGTCAACGCTGGCACATGCAATTAAAGGCTGAGACGAGCTATGTTGGGGGTTTCCTCCTCCATTCGACCCTCGAATGCCTGGGGTGAACTGGTATGACCTCTACAGAGAAACCCTCACGCATTTGTTGAACCAAAAGGTGTGTATCTGTGTTCATTCTGGGATAACCGGTACATCCTCTGTTTGAACAGTTGGAACCTGCGTTGACCCCTGCGGGAATTGCTTGTCACGCAATCTCGAAAACCATCACCGTGAGACCTTGCCGTCATTGCTGAGCTTGTTTGGGAAGCCCGTGTCTGTATTCCCGGTTGGTTGTGGTGGCCACGCAGATATGGACTGCGCGTGGCTTGCTGGCCAATGCAAGTTGTGATTGAGCCTGTGTATGACCCCTCTCCAGGTGAGGGAGGTGACTATTGTTGGAAGAGGTAGGTTGTCAGGCATGTAAGCAACTCTCTCCAGGTGAGAGAGAGTTTGTTGGGAAGTCGTTTCTTCCAGAGAGTGTCCAGCACCAGCTTCAGGCTCTGAGAATTCCTAATTCGGCCTGTTGCCGAGACCCAGAGAGGGAGGTGTAGCACCGATGGACTGTGCTTGTGAAGGTGTATACTCCCAGGAGGAACATGCATGTGGGGAATGAGAGTCTGGAAGTAGTGGGTGTAAGATGGCATCCTGGGAAGAATCCTTCCAGTCTTTCTGTGTTGTTTTCCCTGTAACCTCATCCTAGCCTAGGATTCCTTGCCTTGGGGTGGAGCTTAGTCCCAGCTCGGGGGTGACTCACTGCCGAGCTGACGAGTAGTGTGTTCTAAGGCTGGGAGGTTCGTGGAAGGCCTGCATGTGGTTGGTGGAATCTCCAAGGTTTTCAAAGATAAGTATCATATGATGCTTTATTCATGATTCTGCATCTCTCTGTAATTATAACTATCATGTATTCTGTTGTGCATATCAATTTAATGTTAATGCTATTGATTGTTTATTATAGCAGTAAATAATATGTTTGCTTTGAGCTTAAATGTATTTCTTTGCTTAAATACATGTGGATTATATAATGCCTGTATGAGCTATGTAAAAGGTGTGTTACAGATTGGTATCTGACAGTGATAAAAGCCTTGGTAACAGAAAAAGTAGCGTCATAATTTGGTATTAGAGCCAAGGTTTCGACATTGAGCTTAGATGGGCAAGTTGAGTGGTCTTTGGACCGAGGGTGAAAGGAGAAATTGTGTTTGGAGGACTAATTTTGGACCCTGGTATGGTCCGGTGTGTCAAGGAGTTACTTGACCATGCCTATAAGCTCAGAAGGTATAACAGTGTTGTGAAACAACAGCTGGTGTGGTATATGGCCATAGGGAGAGAGGACTCCACACCAGAAGTGTTGAAGCCTTAGGATTTGTTTGGGAGGGAAGGCGAACCCTCGTGATAATCAGATTTGGAAAGTGTGCGCAGGATTTAAAAACCCTTTGGAGTTGCACAAGAGCGTGGGAATCGCGATACGCGAATTCCCGAAAACCCGAGAAGATCTACACTGTAGATCTGGGAGGAAGGCTCGACCATTAGATCTGGCAGATTCACGCTCGAGTTAGTCACAAAAACCTTTCAGATTTCGCAAAGTCGGGAGATGGGAAGTGAGGGAGGAGAACACCTCCGAAACCCAAAACCTGAAATATCAAAATGATCTACACCATAGATCGTAGGAAGGGAGTTGACCGTCGAATCAAGTTGACGAGTAAATCATAATTTCATGATTTCGGCAGATGGAAGTTTGAGATGTGGTGTAACACCCTGTTTCCCCTAGTCTATGAAAAAATAACTATACTGGCCAAGTATTGTGGAAAACTCAGAAATGTGAATGTGTGATGTGAATGGACCTTGTGAAAAAGGTCGATGAATGTAAACAATATTATGAATATATATATTGCAGGACTGCTGAGAGGGGGATGTGCTGAAAAAGAGACCATGATGGCTGAAGAAAGGTGGTGGAAGGCACCTGGAATGGTGGCATTAACTTCCACCGAAACCAATACCGTATTTGGACTTCACTGGCCCGAAGAATCAAGAGCGGCTCGCTGGCCCTGAAATAAATTACTCGCCAGGTTGGTAGGTGAAGAGGCTCCTCATGAGTTAATGAGGGATGGCAGTGAACCGCCCATCCATAGAGTCCTCAGACCTAACCACCACGAGGAAGATCATGCCACATGCAACCTCGCCGAAAAGAGAAAAGTTAGGAAGAGTGTGCGAAAAAGGGGGCAGACGTGAGGGAAAGAGGAGGAGAGATCAGAAGAACTATGGAAAAACTATAGAGTGAGTGATAGCAGAGAAGAAGGAGAGTAACCTTCGTTCTCAGTCACTGGCGAACAGAGACTTAGTCTCGCAGCATCGTGGTCTCAGCTCGGGGGTGGCTAGTGGTAAATCCATTTGGAATCGCTAAGCCTACAGTTGGGTGGAAACGAGCACCCCTCTCAGCAGTTGCATCACCTAGTGTTTTTTTCGGATAAGTGTTATATCTTGTATCTTGAAATTTATATGCTGACATGTATGTTCATAGTCTGTGCAATTATGAATGGTTTCAGTATAAGACTGTCTGCATGGTGTTTTGATCAGAAATGATGGCTGCATGTTTTTATTGGAAAGACCACGTATGGCTTATGTTTATATATGTATATATATATATATATATGATGATGAACTAATACAAATTTTCAAGTCTGCTCTCGGGAGATTTGTTCTTGTGTTTTTCCTACCTGATGCCTTGGATAGATTTCCCAATGAAGGCACCCTTTCGAGACCACTCCCTTACCTTTGAGAAGACCTTCCAGTCTAGTCTTCAAAACCTGGTGTAAATTACCTGAGGACCCGAAGGAGGATGTTATCGTTTAAGTCTTAAAATCTTGCACGAGGGAGAATGGTCCTCATAGACCTCAACATTTTGGCATTTCAGTACCCAAAATACCCAAGGGTGAGTCCCCTTGCACTCGCAAGTCCCGAAACCCCGACTTGCGAAATCCCAAATTATTAGCGTGGGGGTAAATTAAGAGTTTTTGGAGTTTCGACACCCAGAGTATCTAGGTGCGAGTTTTCTTGTACTCGCGAGTCCTGAAACCCTGACCCACGAAATCTTGAAATGACAGCGTGTGGATAGGTATCGATTAACAGACGATATCCTGTCAGAAGATCTGAGGTCAGTCGCGACCGTTAGATTGGAGGAAGAAATGAGGGCGTTAATGCCTCAACCCCTTTCCTTTTATCTTCGTAAGTAGCGAAGAAATCGAGACCATAGATCCCTAGGGTTCGTGGGAGTATCTGGACCGTCCATTTATAGGACACGTGGTTGTCGGTAAGCGTTTCAGCATTTTGGTACTCGGGAAGACAAAGGGGAAGAACCCTGATCATCGCGAGTCGCGAAACCCCGATAAGAGAACCCCCAAAATAGTTTAAGGAGTGGATGAGATAGGATAGTTCGGCATTTCGGTACCCGGGATATCTAAGTGCGAGTCCCTTTATACTCGCAAGTCTTGAATCTCCGGTCCACGAAATTCTGATGGGAGAAACCCTAAAATAGATGCGTAGGTTTAGGAGTCGGTATTTTGGAGTTTCGGCTCCTGGAAGGTCTAGGCGCGAGATTTCCTGTCTGCGCACATTGCGAAACTACGGTTCGCAAAATCTCGAAATGATAATAGGACGGAGTAGCTATGAGTTTTTGGTGTTCCGGCTCCCAGGAAAACCTAGGAGTGAGACTTCTTGTCATTACCCATTGCGAAATCCCAAAGTATGAGATCCAGAAAAGGTCTAGCGTGGGTAAGCCTTGGTGTTTCGGTGTTTTGGCGACTGGGAAACCCAAGGGTCAGTCTTCTTGTACATGTTAGTCTCGAAATCCCGATGGGTGAAGTCCCGAAAGAACAATACATAGATAGGTTACAAGAGTTCGGCACTTCGGAAATCAAAATGCTCAAGGGCATATTCCCTTGTACTCGCATCTCCCGAACTCCTGACTTGCGAAGTCTCGAAATGGCTTAACACGGATGGTATTTGGTGTGTCGGTGTTTCGGCACTCGGGATACCTAACGGTAAGCTTTATTATGCTCACCAGTCCTGAAAACCCGGTCTATGAATTCCCGGAATGGACTGAGCAACCCATATATACAACTATACGTATGTTAAGGTTTCGAAGTTTCGGCTCCCGGGAAACCTAAGTGCGAGACCTCCTGTCGTCGCATATCCCAAATTCCTAATGGCGGAAATCCCGAAACAGGGAAGTATGTTTAGAGTTAGTAATTCAGAGTTTGGCTTCCGGAAGGCCCCGATGTGAAACCTTCTATCATCGCATCCCCCGAACTCCCGACTTGCGAAATCCCGATAGGCGAAGTCCTGAAATGGATTTGCACACATGGTTTTAGTGTTTCGGATTTCCGGTGCTCGGGACTCTCAAGGGTCAGTTTTCCTCGTAATTCGCTAGCCGCAAAATTCCGATGGATGAAACCCCGAAATGAACAAGGGAATATCTGTATCACGATTTTCCCGTATCGCAAAAGTCGATGAGTACCCTTCGATAAGGCCTGTGGCCATAACCGCCAATCAAATGAGTGCGGATAAGGGATGGCAGGGTATGTATCAGGTCCCGTAGGGATTCAAGAATTTTTTTCATTGGAGAAAAGATGAAAAAGGCCAAAAAATTTTGAATTCCATAGTGGGTGTGTTACAAATTGGTATCAAAGCATGGTTACAACACTTGGCCTGCTTGGGCTTATGAACAAGTTGCGTAGGAGCTCCGTTCGAAACACTCCAAAAAGGAGTAATCCTCTGTCTTAACCCTCTTAATTAAAAAAAGTCAAAGTTTGAAATGAAAATCCAATTTTGTATGCATGAGAAAGAAAAATGAATTTATGCGTGGTTTATGAATGTATCTAAAATATTGACTAATAACTAGAATTTGTCTTTTGCACCCAAGCGGACGATTAGCCACGGGAAATTACAGATGCATAGAATGGTGATTCACCATGAAGTGGGGGAGGGATCCCACAATAGAGATGAAGAGTCTGATGAAAGGAGGGCAGTAGGGACCCCTCCAGATCTAGATGAAACTGTGAGGAGTCTCATGGTCGAATTATAAAGCTGCAAGGCTGACAATGAAAGGATGATGAAAGAAAAAGAAAAGCAAACATAAATTAACATAGTTTTACTACAGAGTTTATCTGATCTACAAAGACAAATGCAGCATGAACCTGAAACTCAGAAACAGGGTCATATCAGTGGCCACACTGAGAGGAGCACCTCGAAAAAGGTCCATCCCAGAGGTAAGGACAAGCGGCGGACGATTCCTCGGAGAAGGAAGCGGGTGATTCGGAGGGATCTTTTAGCAGCAGAACCAGTTCCTATTCCCAAAGGAAACAGAAGAATAAAAATCCTTCCAAAGGTCATAAATTCGAAGAATTCAGAAAATCCAAACCACCCTCCTTCGATGGTGAAATAAAGAAGGGAGAGGAAGCAGAGGCCTGGCTGCTTGGACTAAAGAAATATTTCAGAGTCCATGAATTTTCAGAAAATTTGAAGGCCCGAGTGGCCACCTTCAACTTGAACAGAAAGGCTTCCATTTGGTGGGAAGATATTAAGAATGTGAAAGGGGTTCGCGAAGAGGACCTGTCCTGGAATCAATTTGAGAAATACTTCCGGAAGAAGTATTTGTCGAAAAAATATTTCGACGAGAGGACCAAAGAGTTTTATGAACTCAAACTAGGACAACTCACCATAGAGGAATATGTCAACAGATTCCTCGATTTGTTGAGGTATGTACCTTATATAAAAGCGGAAAAGGCAAAGGTGCAACGATTCATTAGTGGACTACCTAAGGACTATCAAAATAGAAGTGAATTGGATGAGCCAAAGACTCTAGAGGGCACTATTCAAAAGGAAACCTATTGTCATGAACAGTTTGGGCATCAAGAAGAACCTCACGAAGGATGGAAACAGAAGAATAATTCAAGATTTTAGAAAAAGGGGATTAAATTCCCAGGATTTAAGAACTATAAGAAGAATCCAAGAATGAGCTTCCTAGCCCGGAGTGTGCACCAGCAGATTTTTCCCTCCTTAAGCGGAAATAAAACTTCTGGACCCATATCAGTGAAGACTGATAACCCAAAGAGAGAACCTTTGAAATGCTAGGGTTGCGGGGAAGAACATCTATTGAGAGACTGTCCACACCGACAATAGAATAGTCAGAGGATTTATAACATCCAGGAAGCTACCATCATCAATGATGTGGCCATGAGTGTGCCGCAAATTTATGCAGCCTTCGATAATAACCAAGCTGACCACCAAGCTTTAGTGGTGGAAATAGAAGGTATGATTTCCAACCATCTAGTGTCTATTTTGATTGACCCTGGTTCAAATTTGAGTTATATAGCCCCTAAAGCTATTGATAAGTGTAAACTACAACCACAAAAATATACCAAGCCATGGTTGGTATAGTTAGCCACTGGCACCAAAAGAAGGGTAGCAGAGTTTATACCACCCTGCCAATTGATGTTGGGTAAATTCCCCACCCAAGCAACCCTTAACTTACTACCCCTAGAATCGTATGATCTGTTGATTGGTATGGACTGGCTAGCCGCCCATAAAGCTAGATTAGACTTTTACCATAAAACCTTAGAATGTGTAAGTAAAGAAGGGAAAAAGATAACCCTTCAAGGGATCCGAAAACCTGTCTCAGTAAGACAAATATCAACTTTGTAAATGAGAAATTATTGCCGAAAGGGATGTCCCCTATATGCAATACAGGTGTTGAAAACAATCGAAGGTGACAAACCAAGCCCTGACGATCACCCTATCCCGAGAGAATACAAAGATGTGTTTTCAAAAGAGGTACCAGGTCTACCTCCGAGAAGGGACATAGACTTCTCGATAGAACTTGCACTGAGAGCGGTGCTGGTGTCTAGGACACCCTATCGGATGAGCACACCCAATTTAGTTGAACTCAAGTTGCAATTAAAATAAATGATGGATAAGGGATATATTCGACCCAACGTGTCTCCATGGGGAGCACTAGTCCTGTTTGTGAAAAAGAAGGACGATACTCTTAGACTGTGTATAGATTATAGGAAACTCAATAAGGTAACCATAAAGAACAAGTACCCCTTGCCCAGGATCGATGACCTGTTCGATCAATTGGGGGGTGCGTCTATTTTCTCAAAGATTGACTTGAGGTCGGGATACCATCAAGTCTGAATTAAGGGTGAAGACATCCATAAAACTGCCTTCCGAACATGGTATGGTCACTATGAGTTCGTCGTAGTTCCATTTGGGTTAACCAATGCCCCTGCCACTTTTATGTGCTTGATGAACAATGTATTCAGCAAATTCCTAGACAAATGTGTGCTGGCTTTTATTGATGATATATTAATTTACTCCAAGAATAGAGAAGAGCATGAAGAGCATCTTAGGCTTATGTTGCAAGTACTAAGAGAACATCAGCTCTATGCCAAAATCAACAAATGTGAATTCTTCCAGAAGAAAATACATTACTTAGGCCATGTTCTATCCGAAGAAGGAGTAGCAGTAGACCCTGATAAAATCAGGTCTATCATGGAATGGCCTACCCCAAAGGACATTTCGGATATCAGATCCTTTATGGGTTTAGCAGGATACTATAGGAGATTTATAAAAGGATTCTCCAAGATTGGTTTTCCAATCACTGCCCTCCAGAAGAAGGGGACAAAATTCCTGTGGACATAGAAATGTGAAGAAAGATTTCAGACCCTGAAACATCTACTGACCCATGCACCTGTGTTGAATCGAAGCTGACTTCCTTGTGTGCATAGATGCCTGTAAGGAGGGGCTCGGAGGATTCCTTATGCAAGGAGGAAGTGTGGTTTGCTATGAATCCAGAAAATTGAGTGAGCACGAAGTCAACTATGTGACCCATGATCTAGAGCTGGCTGCCATAGTGCATGCCTTGAAAATGTGGAGGCATTACCTCTTGGGAAGAAAATTTGTACTTATGATAGATCACTGTGGATTGCGACATCTGTTTGACCAACCAAAACTCAATGCTAGACAAGCTAGGTTGATGGCCCTCCTTAGAGAGTTTGATTTCGAAATCAAACACATTAAAGGAAAGGAAAATAGGGTGGCCGATGCCCTTAGTAGAAGTATGAAAACAATTCACCTGACAGTGGTGAACACCTGTAAGACAAATGTCAAGGAAAGAATCAGAAATGCACAAGAAACAGATCCCTTCGTCCAGACCGTGACCTCATACCTGCAGGAAGAACCCACAGGGATAAAGTATGAAGGCCACCATATGACAGAAGAAGGTCTTCTCACTTACCGAAGCAGACTGTATATTCCAGATTGTGACGACTTGAAGAGGTTCATTATGGATGAACTACATAAAATACCCTATATTGGTCATCCCGGATATCAGAAATGATCACAGCCACCAGAAAACAATTCTATTGGCCTGGATTGAAGAAAGACATAGCTAAGTACCTAGCCAAATGCATAGAATTCCAATAGGTAAAAATAGAACACCGACACCCAACAAGATTACTACAACCTCTACCAATCCCAGAATGGAAATGGGAAACCATCTCCATGGATTTCATCATTGGATTACCAACCTCGACCAAACCGAATGACGCCATTATGGTAGTGGTGGATAAATTGAGCAAGTCTGCTCACTTTATCCCTGTCAAGTCAACTTGCAAAGCAATAGATATCGCTCAGGTATTCATGAAGGATATATTCAGACTACATGGCATGCCAAAAGATATTGTGTCTGATAGAGACACAAATTTCACTTCCAACTTTTGGAAATCACTGATGGCGGGTTTAGAGACCAAATTGTTGTTTAGCACTGCCTATCACCCTCAAACCGATAGACAGAAAGAAAGAGTGAACCAAATACTTGAAGACATGCTAAGAATGCATGTAATGCATCAACCCAAGAAGTGGGAAGATTACCTTCCACTGGTGGAATTCGCCTACAACAACGGCTACCAAGAATCCTTAAAGATGAGCCCCTTCGAAGTCCTATATGGTAGGTCATGCAACACTCCTGTCAGTTGGAGTAATCCCGTAAATAGAATCTCTTTTCGACCTGAAATGTTGAAAGAAATGGAACAACAAGTGACTAAGATAAAACAAAACCTGAAGGTTGCTCAGAACCGACAGAAAATTTATGCCGACCAAAAGAGAACTCCAAGAGAGTTCAAAATGGGAGATCATGTATATCTCAGATTTAGGCATAGGAAAAGTTCCCTCAAAATGGGAGCTTGTGCCAAGTTAGAACCTCGGTATTGTGGACCCTTTGAGGTTCTAGATAGAGTGGGACCTGTAGCCTATAGGATAGCACTTCCTCCCACAGTAAAAGCACATAATGTTTTCCATGTTTCATTATTGAATAAATATGTACATGATGGTAACCATATAATTGAATGGTCTATGATCCAGGTGGAACCGGAGGGATAATTTCTACCAGAACCTCAATGCATACTGGACATAAAGGAAACCCTACTCCGGAACTGAACCATTGCACAGGTCAAGGTGCAGTAGAAACATTTTGGCGCAGATGAGGCTACATGGGAAATGGAGGATGCCATGAAACGAGCATATCTGATTTTGTTTACATTTGTACATGCATGTCAAGTTGATAGATAGAACATCGGGGATGATGTTCCTTTAAGGGGGAGGGAATTGTAATACCATGTTTCCCCTAGTCTGTAAAAAAATAACTATACTGGCCAAGTATTGTGGCAAACTCAGAAATGTGAATGTGTGATGTGAATGGACCTTGTGAAAAAGGTCGATGAATGTAAATAATATTATGAATATATATATTGCAGGACTGCTGAGAGGGGGATGTGATGAAAAAGAGACCATGATGGCTGAAGAAAGGTGGGGGAAGGCACCTAGAATGGTGGCGTTAACTTCCACTGAAACCAATACCATATTTGGAATTCACTCGCCCAGAGAACCAAGAGTGGCTTGCTGGCCTTGAAATAAATTACTTGCCAGGTTGGTAGGTGAAGAGGCTCCTCATGAGTTAATGAGGGATGGGGGTGAACTGGCCATCTGTAGAGTCCTCAGACCTAACCACCATGAGGAATATCGTGCCACACACAACCTCGCCAAAAAGAGAAAAGGCAGGAAGAGTGTGCGAAAAGGAGAGATTGGAAGAACACTGGAAAAACTACAGAGTGAGTGATAGTAGAGAAGAAGGAGAGTAACCTTCGTTCTCGGTCATTGGCGAACAAAGACTCAATCTCGTAGCATCGTGGTCTCAGCTCGGGGGTGGCTAGTGGTAAATCCATTCAGAATCGTTGAGCCTATGGTTGGGTGGAAATGAGCACCCCTCTCAATAGTTGCATCACCTGGTGTTTTTTTCGGATAAGTGTTATATCTTGTATCTTGAAATTTATATGCTGACATGTATGTTTATAGTCTGTGCAATTATGAATGGTTTCAGTATAAGACTTTCTGCATGGTGTTTTGATCAGAAATGATGGCTGCATGATTTTATTGGAAAGACCACGTATGGCTTATGTTT
>SNQJ01S0001098.1:168391-191621 GCA_010110895.2 Picea sitchensis
AACAACCAAGATGAATCATGAAATAGGACGTCATGTTTTGGGAATAAAAGTTGAATTTCCTTTCGAATTAATTGGAATTCCTAAATGAATTCTTGTATGTTCTCTCATGATAACTGCATGTGGTTGATGCAGATGAGATGATGATGATACAAGTTAAAATGTTGGCTACAAAGAGTATCTCGGGAAGATGCTGCTTGGAAACCTTTGAGGGCAGTTGCAACTCCTGGAGCCATGGTGCTCTAAGACTTCCGGTCCAGCCTATTGCCAAGCCCAAGGAAGGGAGGTGTAGCACCGATGGACTGTGCTTGTGAAGGTGTATACTCCCTGGTGGGACAGGCCTATGGAGAATGAGAGACCGTTGGTTGGAGTACCGTCGAGGTTTGAATGGTTGGATTGTTGTTGCGGTTTGGTACCTTGGCCTAGACCATGTGGATAAGGATTGTGGACCATGGCTATCTTGGGAAGCCATTGCCCGATGGAGTCATAACTCTGCTCTGGGGTGGGAGGTCTCTCAATCAAAAGATAAGTACAATTCTCTATTTATTGTATGTTGTGTATGCTGTATACAGTTTTAATGTTATTGAATTTGTTTGTATATACATACATATACATTGCATATATGGTTGCATTACTACATCCATGACTATACCTAAGGTGTCTCATATTTCATTACTTAAGAAATATATATACTTGATGCTAATCATGTAATCGCTTGGAATATGATTTAGGTGGAACCAGAAAGTGTCCTGCGAGTGCATCCTATATGCATATTGGACAGGAAAAACAAACAGCTCCAGAATCAAGATATAGGGCTTGTAAAGTTTGAGTGGACCTGGTACAGTCTTGAGGATGCGACATGGGAGCATGAAGATGTTATGCGGGTAGAGTACCCACATCTTTTTGAAAATTTTGAAAAGCTTGCAGATGTAGTGTGAAAGTTGCACTGAGGACAGTGCAAAAATAAGGGAGGGGGATTGTAATGTTCCCAAGGCCAAGCCTTGATGTAAAGATTGCATTATGAATTGTAAGTATGTTTTATAGGATGGTGAGCCAAGTTTATATAAGCTGGGGTCTTATGTGATTATTAGGCCAGGGAGCCTAAGTGTTGAAGGCCAGGAGCCTGCTTTTGTATATGTAATCATGCAGAGCATTAATAAAAATATAAACACCACCACGTGCAGGCCGACACGATGAATGAGTGATGGGGGAATAAGAATTCA
This sequence comes from Picea sitchensis, assembly GCA_010110895.2. Classification (NCBI taxonomy): domain Eukaryota; kingdom Viridiplantae; phylum Streptophyta; class Pinopsida; order Pinales; family Pinaceae; genus Picea; species Picea sitchensis. Next base: position 169,612 of record SNQJ01S0001098.1, read on the forward strand.
TAGAGTGGGCAAGGGATTAGGGGCTGGAAGGTGGGAAAAAGGGGCTAAGTGTTGAGCCTACGGGCTTAAGCCTTTTGAATAATATTTTAATATTATTCCAAAAGATATGTGCATTATATGTTTTAACCTAAGTCCTTTTGGAAGGACATGTGATTTCCAAATGGTGGGAGGAATGCATGTTGAAGGAACGTATGAAGTCGCATGGGGGACAAGTGTCAACCCTGGCGCATGCAATAAAAGGTTGAGACGAGCCGTGTTGGGGGGTTCCTCCTCCATTCGACCCCTGACTACCTGAGGTGAACTGGTCTGACCTCTGCAGAGAAACCCTCGCGTATCTGCTGAACCAAAAGGCGTGTATCTGTGTTCATTCTGGGATAACCAGTACATCCTCTATCTGAACAGTTGGAACCTCCATTGAACCCTGTGGGAATTTCTTGTCACGCAATCCTGAAAACCATCACCGTGAGACCTTGCCGTCATTGCTGAGCCTATTTGGGAAGCCCATGTCTGTATTCTCGGTTGGCTGTGGTGGCCACATAGAGCTGGACTGTGCGTGGCTTGCTGGCCAGTGAAAGTTGTGATTGAGCCTATGTATGACCTCTCTCTAGGTGAGGGAGGTGACTATTGTTGGAAGAGCCAGGCTGTCAGGCCTGTGAGCAACTCTCTCCAGGTGAGAGAGAGTTTGCTGGGAAGTGGTTTCTTCCAGAGAGTGTCCAGCACCAGCTTCGGGCTTTGAGACTTCCTGATCTGGCCTGTTTCTGAGACCCGGAGAGGGAGGTGTAGCACTGATGGACTGTGCTTGTGAAGGTTTATACTCCCAGGTGGAACAGGCATGTGGGGAATGAGAGTCTGGAAGTAGTGGGCGTAATATGGCATCCTGGGAAGAATCCTTCCAGTCTTTCTGTGTTGTTTTCCCTATAACCTCAACCTAGCCTAGGATTCCTTGCCTTGGGGTGGAGCTTATTCCCATCTTGGGGGTGACCCACTGCTGAGCTGACGAGCAGTGTTGTCTAAGGCTGGGAGGTTCGTGGAAGGCCTGCACGTGGTTGGTGGAATCTCCAAGGTTTTCAAAGATAAGTATCAAATGATGCTTTATTCATGATTCTGCATCTCTGTGTAATTATAACTATCATGTATTCTATTGTGCATATCAATTTAATGTTAATTCTATTGATTGTTTATTATAGCAGTAAATAATATGTTTACACTAAGCTTAAATGTATTTCTTTGCTTAAATGCATGTGGATTATATAATGCATGTATGAGCTATGTAAAAGGTGTGTTACAGATTGGTATCTAACAGCGATAAAAGCCTTGGTAACAGAAAAAGTAGCATTACAACATCTATTTGGCCCTCAAATATGGGAATGTCAAAGTTTACTTGTACCTTAAAAGGAGTGGCGCCTCCAGAGTGGCTGTTGGATGTCGATGCGCTACCAGTGGGAATCCATTGAAGAATTTGGGAAAAGTTGTCCATCATCGCGTTCCTTTGTTTCTCGAGGACCTCCTCGAGCAACATTTTGATAGGATATCCTACTCCCTCATCTTTGTTTTCTTCCCCCATGGGCGGTCATCGGGGTTTGCGAGGCTAATCTTGCAAAGGTTCAACCAGATCGAGCCCCAATTCCTTATACCTCGACCTCGTTGGGGACATGCAAAGAAGGATCGAGAATGAGCAGACCGATCTAATACCACTGATCCTGATTCATGTAGGAACACAATGAAATACATAAATACACATAAACGCAGAGATGCAACGGAAATAAGACTTCATTTCATTAATAACAAATGAGTGAAATATGCTTACAGATAGAATGGAAATAAACTAGCTAGGGTGCTGGTAGCTTATCTCTGAGAAGAGATGTGGCAGCTACTAGCCTCTGAACTATGTTACAATGAGGCTCGAAGGCCTAATATTATTGAGAAAAAATGGAAAACCCTAAACATCCAAAGACCTAACCCTAGGAGATGAAACACCAAGACTATGGGCCCCGTTTGGGTAAGTTGGTACATCAACTTACGGGGACGTAACATTGGCATACGATCTCCGTTTGATGCGTTCCATACCTCGTTAGAAATATCTATCTGAGAACTACAACTTTTGGCTATGATCCATGTTGCTCCTCGTTTTCCCAAAAAACGTCGTTTAAAGCCTCAAAATGGCTCCGGAAATTTAGGACCCGAAAAACTGCTAAAAATAGTAAACTGTGCGGAAACTGAAAAACTGAAAGAAGCAATGGTGGGGGTCCAAGTGGAATAGGTGGGTGGCCATCAATATCCACCTGGATCACATTTGGACCTAAAAGTATCTCTTCGATTCCACCTGAATCAAATGTCAATCAATAACATGGTTATGATCATTCACATAGTTTTTCAGCAAAGATACATGAAATACATTATGCACATTCATGGAAGTCGGCAATGAAAGCATGTATGGAACTAGACTTATTTTGTCCAATATCTCAAATGGACCATAGAATTTGACTGTAGCTTTGTAAAACTTCCCAACTTTAATGAGATCCTCTTGGTATTCACTTTCAAAAGCACATGCTCTCCTACCTTAAATTCTCTAGCTGTCTTGTTCTTATCTGCATAACTCTTATGTCTATCTTGTGTTGCCTTCAAATTTTGGTTAATTTTAACCATCTAGTCTTCCATATCCTTGAGTGATTCTGGCCCAAGTACTACTATGTCTGTTGGATTGTCCCAACTTATATGAGTATTGCATTTTCTACCATACAAAGCTTTGAATGGGCTCATCTTCAATGAATCTTGATATCCATTATTGTAAGCAAATTCAACCAAATGCAAGTAATCTTCCCACTTAGATGGCTTATCCATCACATACATTCTCTTCAATTACTTGGTTGACCCTCTCTGTCTGTCCATCTGATTGTGGATGGTATGTTGTGATAAATTTCATATTTGTACCAAATCCTTTAAATACTACCCTCCAAAATTTTGAATTAAACTTTGTATCTCTATCTGAGACAATTTCCTTAGGTATTGTATGCAACCCAACAATCTCCCTCATGTATATTTTTGCAATAATGACTATTGTATGAGTCATTTTTGCAAGAATAAATGAACAAATTGTGTCAATTTCAACAACTACCATTATTGAATCATGTTACCTTGCTTCCCTAGGCAACTTAGTGATAAAACCAATGGTTATGACTTCCCATTTCTTCTCTATAATTAAAAATGGTTGTAGAAAACATGTTGGGTTTCTATGTTTAGCTTTCACTCTTTGAAATTCCATATATTTGGCAATGTAATCAACAACATCTTTCTTCATTCCAGGCCAAACAAATTGGCTTATTACTACTACAATTGTCTTCTGGTAACTGGGATGTCCAACATATGGAACATTATGCATTTCCCTTAATACCAAGTTCCTAAGTTCTTCGGAACTAAGAACATAAACTATGTTCTTATGTATAAGGAATCCATCCTCTTTAATCTCATACTATTGGGAATTGTTGTTGTACATTCTCTTGCTGTAAATTCTCTTTTACCTATTGGCTTCTTGTCCTGAAGATGGATCTTAATATGGATCCAAAATATCGACAATCCATTGACAATATTGTGGTTTCTCCGAACACATCTGAAAACACTCCTCACCACAGAAATCTCGACATCCAAAATTCTTCTCTTTAAATATGATTGATTCATACTAATCGTTGTAGCATGCATAAGATTTACCCTTCTATTGAGCGCATCAACCACTTTGTTTTCTTTTCCCTTGATGTGCTTGATGTCAAAGTCATACTCACTTAAAAATTCCATCCATCTCGTTTTTCTGGCATTCAAAGTTGGTTGTTGAAAAAGGTACTTCAGACCACTATGGTCTATCGTTAGTTCAAATTCCTTCTCCATTAAATAATGCCTCCACATCTTCAGGGCATGAACTATGGTAGCAAGCTCCAGATCATGTGTGTCATAATTCCTCTCATGTTCTTTAAGATTTATGGAATCATAACTAATGACATGTCCATTTTGAGTGAGGACTCCACCAAGTCCTTCTTTGTACGCATCTGTACGAACCAAAAAATTCTCATTTGGGTCAACAATGTTTAAAATAAGTGCACTAGTAATTAATTATTTCAACAAGTTAAAATTCTCTTCACACTCTATTGTCCATACAAACTTATTTCCCTTCTTTTATAAATGTTGATGTTTGGACAACATTAGGAAGAAATTCTCCCAGATTAATAATTAATAATACAATTATTAATTATTAAATAATATTATTAATATAATATATTGTATAAATATTATATTATAATAATTATTATAATATAATATAATATATATAATTTATTATATATTATTATTATATAATAAATAATAATAAATTATTTAATGAAAAGTCATAATGGAAAAGACATGTCCATTATGAAAGGGAACTTCATCGAAGTATATATATGACCCTAGTTGTCATTGTAATAAAGAATCTCATATCATCTCATATACAATATTATCTCACATAAAAAATTCAACATGGTATCAGAGTGGGACTGGGCTTGACTCCCTCCCGGGAGTGCTCGATAAAATGAGAGAGATAGCTTCTATCTTATGTGAAGACTTATAACATCGTGAAGATCATATTGAAGTGATTTTTAACATTTTGAAGATCATATAGCTTGCGTTTTTGCATTTTGATTGTGTGTAGATTGAAGTAAAAAGAGTGGAGATCCTTCAAGACATAGGGAACAAAAGCATGGTTGGTGTGGCAGTAGCCATTTTTTGACCAATAGACTTCAAGGAAAGAGAGAGTCAACATTGCGAGTAGAACTTGGTGATAACACCAAGTATGTAGTGAGAGGAGTTGGGACAACTTCATTCCAACTAGAGTCCGGAGATACTCTTCATATATGAGATGTTTTGTATGTACCAGGCTAAAGAAGAGCCTTCTTTCTACCTCAACATTGGAGGATAAAGTCTATAGAGTTGCATTCTTGAATGGAAAGGTTCTTATCTGGCCTAAGGGATTGACTATAGACTCCACAACAGTGATTGGTGTTTGAGAGGGAGGTATATATAGATTGTTGGGATGACCGGCCCAAGCATTGGTACATGAAAACGTCAGTTTGTGTGAGCTATGGAATTGGGAAAACATTCTCCCAGAGTGGTCATGTTGATTTGACTAAGGAGAATGATACATTCACTCACGGGATCATCCATGCGGATTTGGCTAGTGGTGAATGGCCCAGGCATAGTCTTTCTCCTTAGTCTTGTTGATTTGACAAGGAGTGGAAAAGACTCGAGGTGCCAATGTTTCTCCAGTTGGCTGCATTGGGAAAAAATTCTTCCATAGTGGTCATGTTGATTTGACTGAGGAGAATGATACATTCACTCACATGATTATCCATGTTGATTTGACTAGTGGTGAATGGCCCAGGGCATTGATGCTCTTCAACTATTAGCATCGGTAAAACATCTTCTCAGAGTGGCCATGCTGACTTTGTTTAGGAGGATGATAAATTCACTCACAGTATTAGCCATGCTGACTTGGATAGTGATGAATGGCCCAGGCACATTCTTAGAGACTCAAGGTGCTATCACATGCCTACTCTAGGTTGGAGAAATCTAATCTGACCAGAAGTGCATGTGAGGAGAAGTATACATCAACTGGGTGCATGCTGTAGATAATTACATTAACAAAGGCTCTTTGACAAGTGTAAGAAGGAGTTCTAGTACATATCCACAGATAAGAAAATTGCAGGCATTCTCACCAAGCCTATATCTAAAGTAAAGTTTTTAATACTTTAGAGACAAGCTTGGTGTGATGTAGGATGTCTCCCTCACTGAGAAGGAATGTTGAAGTTAGTAGCATCGGGAAACAATTATGCCAAATTGGTCATGCTGATTTGACCGAGGGAGAATTATACATTCACACACAGGGCTTTGCTAGTGGTGAATGGCCCAGGTGTAGCCTTTCTCCTTAGTCATGCTGATTTGACTAGAAGTGATAAAAGACTTGAGATGTTGGATTCTATCACATGCAGACCCAGAGTGATCCTGATCTCAGAGATAGTCAGTTGGCTTAGAGGGTCGAGAGTCGTAGAGGGAGTTTCCCCTCAGTTCAGGTGGGAGAGAGACATCTCTCAGGACTGATAGACAGGTGTCATGAGTCTAGGGAGAAGTTTGTATACTTCAGAGACAAGCTTGGCATGATGTAAAATGTCTCCCTCGTTGAGAGGGAGTGTTTATATTTGGACAACATCGAGAAGACATTCTCCCAGATTAATAATTAATAATATAATTATTAATTATTAAATAATAATATTAATATAATATATTGTATAAATATTATATTATAATAATTATTATAATATAATTATTATAATATAATATTTATAATATAATATATATAATTTATTATATAATAATTAATAATAAATTATTTAATGAAAATACATAATGGAAAAGACATGTCCATTATGAAAGGGAACTTTACCAAAGTATATATATTGCCCTCATTGTCATTGCAATAAAGAATCTCATATCATCTCATATACAATATGATCTCATATAATATCTTGTATAAAAAATTCAACAATAAAGAAGTGATGGGATGAGAAATCTTGGAGAATCCTTCTATAAACCTGTTGATAGCCAGAATTGACAATGACCAACATTCGAGAAATCACCTGGTCTGGGCCTCAATTAGACCCTTTTCTATTTGGGATGGTGATTTTGACTGGTTATAATGGGTCCAGTTACCCGTTTAAATGTTTTTTTCCAACAAATGGAGACTTAACTTGAAGCTTTGCTAAATCCTACTTGCATAAAAGAAAAGAATTAATCTATCTATATTCTAAGCCTAAATTATCCTAACCGAGATATAGAAGTAATTCATGATGTCTCAGTTAGGAGCAAGAAGAATAACAGAAACTTGAGCATGATATAAAAGTAAGCTATTAAGCTAAAGAAGTAGTTCTTTTAACCTAATAACGATTAAAACAAATGCACATAAATCTTAACTCAGTAAATAGTTACTAAGGGAAGATCATATATAATACTCACACTTAATATGGAGGATTAAAAATATTGAACATGAGATAAGAAAGTTGTCTAACTAAGGAAACAATTCACAAATAAAAACAAAGATTAAAGCAAATACATACCAATAATGAATCTAGTAAATAGTTACTAGAAATTATAGATACACATACTCACATGCAAATGTTAATTAACAAATTCAAACTAATCATGAAATACAACTTATCAATGATTTTAAATAAACATGATCTTGCATAACCAACAACAATGCAAAATATACAAACTAATAATCATAAATAATGAAATTTGTCAATAAAAGGAATGTTTTTCATTATACTCAAACCAAATAATAGTATCAAATCTGAATACCCTTCCAAGAGAACCTCTCTCTGACCTTCCTGTAGGTTTTGAAAAACACTTGATGGCCTTCTAGTGGGGATTCATGTACTGCAGCCAAAATATTCTTCCCGAGACCCGATCCTGGCACTAGGTAGAATCAATATTTGTAGAAGATGATGTCATCAATGACTCTATACCTATCATCATGTACCTTCACATCCAAAATCTCACAAGTGAACTTGTCCTTGGAATATTCCACTAACAAGTGGGATTTCCAATCTGTTGAAATATCCATAAGAGAAAAAGGTGTTGGTCTCCTAGATAGTGCATCCGCCACAATGTTCTTCTTACCCTTGACATACTCTACGTCAAAATCAAAGGCCTGGACCTTTGTCACCCACTTCTACTAACGCTCACTGAGATCCTTCTGCTCAAGGAAATACTTCAAACTGTTATGGTCTGTCTTGACCACAAATTTGTTTCCCACCAAGTACTATCTGAATTTGGTAAAGGCATGCATGATTGCAAGAATTTCCTTGTCATATATCAAGTACAACCTCTCGGGCTGACTAAGATTCTTTCTCTCAAACACAATGGGGTGTCCTCCCTACATCAACACTGCTTTGATCCCCTCTCCATATGCATCACACTCCAATACAAATGACAGCGTGAAGTCTGGCAATGCTAAAATGGGTACGTTCCCATGACTTCCTTCATGTGATCAAATGCCTTATGTGACTCGTCGGTCCAGATGAAGGCCCCCTGTCTGGTGAGATCGATGAGTGGTTCCCCCAACTATGAAAAACCTCTCGAAAACCTCCTATAATAGCTACATATCCCAAAGAAACTCCTCAACTCTATCACATTCTTGGGTGTTGGCCAGTCCAGAATGGCTCTGATCTTCTCCTGGTGCACTTGTACCCCTCGTGCATTGATAGTGTGGCCCAAATAAAGCAGCTATGTCATGCCCATAGGAAATAATGTATTCTATAGGAACTTGAATGACAAGGCATTGGAGATTTTTTGCCCCACCATTCACACAAGGTGGAAGGGCCAAGATAGCAATTTTAAAGATGAATTGATAACCCATATGGTAAAATTATTTGGAAATACATTCAACAAAAAGTGGTCACCCAGTTAGTCGACGAGAGTTTGAAATATACTAGTGCCTAGTATAGGAAAATATTGGAAGAAAAACTCAAGTATGAATGCCCTCCATGGTTTCAAAGAAAGAGTGGAAGACACTTATAGAGGATGCAAAGGATAATTTTCTAAAAAGACAAGGAAAAGAACCATGGCCTGGTAAAGAAAGGTACGACACATATCATATTTTTAGTGAAATACGCTCAATTTTGTTTTAAATAACAATTGCGACATCTAACATATTTCAAAATTTTCATAGGCTTCTCGACACCTCCAAAGAAACAAAGGATATAATGGAAAAGCATGGGCAACATAAATTGGGCAGGGTGGCTACAAAAAACTAAGAGCACAAATCGTAAGAATTAAATGATTAATTGTGGAGAATATTTATTTAATAGTAGCAAACAAATAATTGTTTTATTACAAGCAATTTTAATGATGCTATGCATAAGGGAAATACATTCAAATCCGCTACAATCGAGGAAGACCTAAAGATTGGTTTTCAAAGTGTGGTTGAATATCTACAAATATTGGGGCATGCGCCAATATCCTCAATTATGAAAATGCAAGTAAATAAAATCAATAAGGCCATAATTGTAGTATACTTGTAAAATCTATTCATGATTTATTATATCACCAATAACTAAATATTTATGTTTGTTTTAAGCAGGAGAGCAACCGAAGCAGTGAGGACAACGATACTCAACAACTACTAGTTGATAGTGGGGAGTGCTTGGCGCATGATATTGGGGAGAAAAATAGCCTTTCGGGTATGCATGAGTTAGAAATAGAAGTATCTATTATGATTAGAGATATTTATTTTCTGATGTGTACTTATAAAGTTTCTTCTTTCAATGGAAGAGCATGTAGCTCATGAGGGTGAACTGCAAGAGGAACAAATGACACAAGAAATGAACACACCATTTGTCACGTCTATACATACAGTGATCCGGGAGGATATCGGTGGCCACCAACCTTTTCCAACTGGATCAAAATAGGTTTTTAGAAACTTACTATTTTTTGCAGTTTTTTGGTTCCTGAACTTTTGGGGCCCTTTTGAGTTAAACGATGTTTTTTTGTGATCAGGAACCTCAATAATATATGATGACATTTATTTATCCCCATAAATGAATCTCCGCATCAATACCTTTCCAACGAGCTACCGTTCTCCCTAAACAGAGATCGTATGAAAAAGTTACGACCCCGAGAAGTTGATGTACTAACTTACCCAAACGGGGCCCACATGATTTTTGGCGCTTCATCTCTTAGGGTTAATTTTTTGGGTGTCTAGGGTTTTGGAATTCATGTTTATTGTAAAAAATTCCTTTAGAGCCTTATTGTACTCATCTTCTTGCGAATGAGCATAGCCGTCATATCTCTTCTCAGAGATAAGTTGCCACCATTCTAGCAAGCTTGTTTTAGTGTGCATGTTATAGTTCCAACATATTTCTTATTTAAAATAGTCTAGTTTTAATGTATCTTTTTTTTTTATTCACTGTGTCTCTGTGTTAATATCATAAATCTATTTTTTCATTTCGTTCTGCTCATAAATCTAGATCAAACAGGTAAAGAGAAATACTGTAATGTTGTTCGAAATAATGAAATAATTCTTTCAATAATATTTTAGCATATCGATATGACCGTTTTTTTTGTTGCAGTTGACACCCATTTACAGTTGCCTCCATTCCTTGCTCATTGACGTACCAAAAGTATGGTACATGAGGGAATGGAAACACAGTCAACACAACTAGGATAGGGCACAAGAAATGCATTGCCAGATGAGGATGATGATATCCCACTCATGGATTTTTTAGAAAAAAACAAAAAACAAAAAATAACTGATTGTATAAATGTATGACTTTTATTTTGATGACTATAGTTATTAATATGAATGAATGTTTATATGACTTGCCTCCTTATGCATGAATTTTTATATGTTTATGTGTCTTGATGACTTGCGTACTTATGCATGAATGTCTATATGTTTTCTATGTAAAAGAAATCATTTATTAGGTATGGGGAATTGAGAGCGGTGTGAGGGGGGGCGGGGGCAGGCATATGAGCTTCACGTGGTTGGCCATGTTCAGTAGAGAATAACCTATTCTCGAAACAAAAAAAATCTCATTAAGGTATTCCACTTTAGTATTTATGGAGTCTTTTACATGTTTAAATGCATGTTTATTTGCTTATATATTATTTACTCATATAAAAGTTTTGTCTTTGATGATTTCTGCAGGTCTTGGTGATGGAAATGAAACTCATGGACAACTCTTATCAAGTTGTATGGACAAATGGACCTGGTGAAAGGACATTGATAAAGTAAGGGTTTTGACGTGTTTTTTATAGTCTAGTTAGCCCATTGGTTTTATTCTATTAGTAACTGATAATTGGGTGCCTATTTTATAGTTGCATGTGCAAAAGAGGGACGAAGGACACGCTGGATGGTTTGTAAAAATATCATGTAGAGAGTGATGAATTTCTCTAAATAAAGGTCTTGATTTTCAATCATTTCTATCGCAAGGTATGTTTTCTATATGTTTCGCAGTGCTTATCCATTGTATTTCCTGCTCCATGTCATGATTTGAAGCTATGATCATCTTCAAATGGTTCAAAAGTAACATTTAGAAAAAATTTCGTTACTTGAAATTTCCTTCGGAAAGTCCCCACAATCAATCATAGACTCTTCTAGAGTATTCCTTCTATTGTAGGTAATGATCTCCTTTCTGAACACTTTGCATGTGGTCCATTATCTCCTTAAAAGGGTTCCAATATTAAATCTATTCCTCACATATAAGACAATAAATCACATAGAAATGTAAATAAATGAGATGAAGTTGTAGTCGATAGTCGATAAAGGAGCATGTAGGATATTAATCTCTTATAGACTATGACTTCATCTCCTTTATTAGTTTTGAGTAGCTTGTAGTGGACAAGAATGGGGTGAAGAGTGAATTCTTGCTAGAGCCACGGCCTAAAGTGGCATACCATTTTCTCAGATATATTACTTGTGATGGACGACTAAGTTTGGTCTATGCATATAACTTCATATTTTTACACCATCTAACACATTTATTTCACCAAAATCCTAAACAAAATTTAAGTATCCTATTTTTTCTCTTGCATTCCCTAAGAAAGATGAGCACAAAGGTAAAGAGAGGTAAGAATGAGGCACCAAAACATCATGGCATCATCGAGCTAGTAGTTTGTGATTCCTTAGAAGTATAGAGTCTTAGTATTAATAACAACAAAGAGTTTCCACCCATATTTGATATGGCCTCATTAATAGCAACAAAGAGGTTCTAACTTATCTAAATACTTGTGTGAGCAAAACTTGGATGTTTCTCTCCCATTTAGACTTTCCTAGCATTATATATACAACATATAATCAATATAAGAACTTCCATTTCAACGTAAAAAATAAGTCAAACTACATAAATTCACCTAACAATGGCATGCATATCATCTTAATATGTAACCTTACACTCACCAAGGATGAAGTCCTAACTTGAATAGATACATGACATATATAGGTCCACCTATAAATCTTGAAGCAAAAACAGAGTTGCATAATTACATTTAAGCAGAGTATGGAAACTAATAAATTGTTATATGATAGCAAAAAATTATGTAAAATCTAACAAAAGAACCAGTGCATATAGAACATCAAAAAAATATCCACTGATGATATCCTCTCAAACACAAAAAAACGCATGCCTTTTATGTGTTTAGATTTGACAAAACCTTGAAATAAATCTTGTTTCGCTACCCTAAAAAATAAAGCTCACTTTGCTACCCTAACTCCATGTCCTTCAAAGAAATGGAGAAAATTTGTATGGCAAGCCACAAGACCTTCAATCTTCAGCAATAGTGGCTCTCTCACTTACATAAATACCATCCAAAAATTTTCAAATATCCTTCCTCTTCACGTGACATTACTGCAAAATTAAAATTGCAATGTATAAGACAAAAACATCATCCTCTAGTTTTACTTCATGGTCGATACGTGTTGAAATCCTAACACATTTTTTTGTATAAATATTACATTTTTCAAGTGGCTAGTAGATATAATTTTTTTCTTGCAATCATATCAAGAAAGGTACAAGAGACATTGGAAAGAAGAGTAGACTTAAACACTCAAACATCCATAGGCAAAGAAATGCCCCTCATAGAGCAGAGACTATAGCCAAAGGACCGCTGCAAGTGAATAGACTCTTGAGGTATGTTATCTTTCACCATTCCAAACATGTAGAGCTTGAAGGAAAGAGATAAAAGGTTTTTTTATATCTCATGCAAGGAATTTTGAGAATCCTTATATCCAAGCTTCCATTTTCTTGCTAGATGAATATTCACAATGTAGTTTGAGGAAGGCTTTGATGCCTCTTTCATAAAGCAATAAGGCTAAGAATGGCTCTCAAATGAAGAAAGATTATATTTTTATAAGATGACACATGAATCCATTGGCATTCAAAACCATTATCTAATTAAGAATAAAGACAGAAACATATGTAAGGTTGGAAAGACAAGTATGCTAGGATGTTCAATTATTCTAGGAAAGCCAAGGGTTTAGAATCTAGAAGGGAAAGAGTCATTGAAAAATCTTATAAGTAGAAACATTGCATTCATGAAAAAAATCTCTTTCAATATTGTAAGCTATCTTCACATGCTAATAAGAGATATTTCTAGATTGTTTTCTTATAATCTTGCAATTTATCAGTAGTTGTAGACTATTATTGTGTTTCATAGTTATCTTGAAGCTTGTAGGAATGAATGTTGCAATCTATAAACTATTCTTGTGTGTGTAAGGTCTATGCTTAATTATCTTATGTAGTGCTAACAAATTGATGTGAATAAGGTTATCTCTTGACATGTTGTAGGTTATCCTTGATTCTCAAAGTTGCTTTGAGGTTTGTGAAAGCTATAGTTGGTGAACTGTTTTTGTTGCTATTTGTATTTATCCCTTTTGTTTCATGTTAATGAGCTCTTAAATGATTCTAGATAGGATTATATTAGTTTCATTATACATTTGTAGTCATAGTTTCTTTTTACTTTAGTTCATGATCCCATATTACAACAGTTGTACCATAACTGGAGGGTTCACAATTTCAATGGAGGAAGATCTAATTGGGTCTTTTCCTGTGTTAACTTGTGAAGTTAACAAGGGACATTTCCCCATGTCAAAATTTTGGCACTAGAAGGGGGGGAACAACAAGACAACCCACGTGGATCCATTATTTTCATGAATGCATTAATTTCCCATGGCTCCATTCCATATTCTTGCATGGGATGATAAAGAGGTTTTGAGTCTTCTAGGACCACTACATGACATCCCAAAAAAGGTAGTTAATCTCTTTCCAAATTTTAATGGTGAAAGGAAGACCATTGAATTTGAACATATTTTGGTTATATGAGCTTAGATTTTGTTTGCTAAAACATCTTGAAGAATACATTGCATGCATGATATTCTATCTCACTTCCAAAGGATGGATTGAAGGTTGGTAAAAGCCATTAAAAACTAAATCAATTCATTATTGGTCAAAATTCAAGGTTGTTTTTGAAGTTTCTCATTTCAATTGTCAATTGTATGCATTATATATCATGAATTGGACAAGATTCATAGAGAGAAAAATGAATCTATTAATATTCTTAGTATGAGGCCTCACTTTGCAAGGATTCCTTGAGAAGATTAAAATCGAAGTGAATTGGGTTGAGTTTGGTGGCTGACATGCAAGAATTTATTTATTTTAAAAACCTACAGTGCTCGTCACTATAGAGATGAAAAAGTGTGGAAAATATAACATTCTCGTGGAAACAAAAACTTATCATTTGTGTTTTTCCACGGATCTTTGTCGCTATAGAAATGAAAAAGCGTGGCAAATATAACATTCTCGTGGAAATAAAAAAATATCATTTGTGTTTTTCCATGGATCTTTGTCTCTATAGCCATGAAAAAGCGTGGCAAATATAGCATTATCGTGGAAACAAAAACTTATCATTTGTGTTTTTCCACGGATGTTTGTCTCTGTAGCAACAAAAAAATGCATGGAAAATATAGAAACAAAAAACTTGGCAAATATAGCATTCTTGTGGCAACAAAAACTTATCATTTGTGTTTTTCCATAGATGTTTGTCACTATATCAATGAAAAAATGTGGCACATATAACATTCTCATGGAAACAAAACTTATCATTTATGTTTTTCCACAGATGTTTGTCACTATAGCGACAAACAAGCGTGGAAAATATAACATTCTCGTGGAAACAAAAACTTATCATTAGTGTTTTTCCATAGATGTTTTTCTCTATGTAGACAGTTGTTTGTCGCTATATAGATGAATGTTTGTAAAAAAAAAATTACTACAACAAATGCTTATCAAACGAATGTCATGTGACAACCATTTTTCATGGATATTTCCATGATGAGTTCTTCTTTATCAATATATCAACGAAAGAAGATCCACGAAAAATAAAACATGCTTTCATGGAAAATTCAACGAATAAGTGTCACAATAGCAACAAAAATGCGTGGCAGATTTGGTCATATTTAGTAGTGACAAATTTGAGCTTGATGGACCTATCCTCGACTTTGTCCCACAAAGGTGAACAACTCATATGATGAAGGTAGAAAATTATGTCATGGTCAGATTCATAGAATTGAGGTTGACGCTAGAAACTTTCTCTTGCGCTTCATCTTCTCTTTTCCCTATTTCCATCATGTGTGTTTACACAAGGTTTAAACCTATGGCCTAATAATTTGATTCAACCATGATTTTAGCCAACCCTTGTCCTTTCACCAACTTGGTAGGTTTTATCTCCAACTCATACTCTTGTATCTTGACAATCCATTTTCCTCTTCTTCCTTCACTGTCAAGTTGTGTGAGGACATATTTTATAGCACTATTAGGTACATAAGCAAATGTTTTGGAGTGAAAGATATAGTCTCTGAAGGATTTCAATTATTCAACCATGGCATATTTCTTGTTTCTCCAACTTACTATATCTTAATTCAACATCTCTCAAATCTCTACTGAAAAAGGATATAGGATGCTCCCGACCTTCATCATTTTTCTGCAACAAGAAAACAACCATGGTGTATTCAGAAGTAGAAGAAAACATGAAAAAGTCCTTATCATAATTTCGGCAGACTGAAATTAGTGATTTTCTCAAGGATTCTTTGATTGTCTGGAAAGATTCCCTGGCCTTAGAGGTTCAATTTAATTCATGATTTTTCTTTAACATTTTAGTGACATGCCTAACTATCTCAACAACGTTAGGGAAAAATCTTCTCAGGAAGTCGATTATGCCTAGCAAATCTTGTACTTCCTTTCTATTTCTAGTTGTGACAATATGCTATATTGCTTCTACCCTTTCTGGGTCTATTTTTACCCCTTCCTTTAAATGTGGCCCAACAGTTTACCCTTGGTCATGGAAAAGTAGGACTTTTTTGGATTCAAAGACAGGAAAAAATTCTTGAGTTTCACAAAGGTCTACTTCAAATGCTCTATGTGTTCATCATTGGTCTTGGAGAAGACAGTCATGTCATCTAGATATATGACATTGAATTTATCCTTTTCCCCTACAAAAGTTGTATCCATGGCTCGCTGAAATGTAGACCCTGCATTCATCCAACCAAAGGGCATATTATCATACATGAAGGTTCCCCATGGGGTAGTGAAGGTTATTTTTTCTTTTTCATCAGGATGCATTGCTACCTGATTATATCTTGAGAAACCATCCATCATGGAAATTCTATTTTCTCCCACCACTTTGTTAAGTATATGATCCATTTTGGGTAGATGATAATTGTCCTTTAGAGAGAATTTGTTCAGGATTCATAAGTCCACACATAGCCTTATCTCTCCACCCTTCTTCCTTAGTGGGACCAAATTCACTACCCATTCATAATACCTAAGAGGAATTATTATTTGAGCATCTAGTAGCTTCCTCACCTCCTTCTCAATGGTTGGTAGTAGAAAGGGGTTGATTTGTTCCAGGTTCTTCCTAAAATTCTTAGTACCAAGTTTGAGTGGTATATTGTGTTGTATAATGTGGTATCATAGGTCTTTAGGTTTTCATATTTCCAAGAAAAGACATCCATGTATTCTTTCAACAACTGCAAGTATTCATCCTTGGGTTTGGGGGAGATTTATTTGGACAACTTTATGATTTTTTTCTCTCGCTATGTCCCAATATTGCATTTTTCATCCTTATCACCTATGGGCATGAAAGTAGGTTTTATGGGCACATCATTTCTATCGAAAATATATTCTAGAGGGACCAGTCCTTTAGGGATGAAATTGTTCTTTAATTGGAGGACTTTGTGTTCATCCATGTACTCACTGAAATCATAAGTCATTTTCCTCTCGACTTTGGCTACAGTTTCCTCTTCTTATCCATCATCTGACTCTACATATGTGTTGTCAAATTCACCTACAACCTCTAGGAATATCTTTATCTATTAGTCATATTCAAATAATTTCCAATAATTTATATTATTAGGAATGGAGGGTCTATACCTCATCTCATTCTCATATCTCATCTGAGGAGTGGCAGGGGTTTTGAAAGTATTGGATGATATTGATAAAGTATCATCTTGTTGGTTCAATTCTCTTGAAACAAAAATGATATTGAAGGCTTTGTAAAAATTATCAATCAAATCCCATACCTGATTTCCGTAGGCTCTCATCCTCGGGTGCCTTGTTTGATAGCTACCTTTGATTTTATGAACCACAAGTTCTAAATTTTCGAAGGCTACCAACTTAGTAATATGCATTTTCCTTGTTGCTTCCAAACCTAGAATCAGGGCCTCATATTCAACTACATTATTAGTAGCTTCAAATTCCAATCTGTAGGACAAATGGATTTCTTCTTTTTTGGGGGAAATGAGGACTACTCCACCTCCTACTCCTTATTTGAATATTCTCCATCAAAGTACATCGTCCATATACCTTGTGTTTCTTGGGAAAATCTTAGCACATGATTTTTTGAATCTAGGGCCTCCTGGTATTCTTCATTTGTTGAGAGGATGCAACAACCCAAATCTTCATCAACAACATATATGGGATGATTTATAGAGTTTTTTTTATCACTAACTACATATGGAAACTTTGTTTCTCTATATAATCTTTTGTTTTCTCCTCCAAAGACTGGTACAATAGCATATGTCGTGTCCATCTACATTGTACCTCCTATCTTTCTAGCCCAAGTTCTGGATAGAAACATCCCATAGTTTGTAGGTACATCAGCTACCACCACATCCATCATAATTCTCTTAATAGGTAGCTAAGAAAACATGACTACTATGTCTTTAATCATTCCATCACTCTTTACTTTCCTTGCATCAAAGGAATAGAGATCATGGTATGGCCTAGTTATTTCTAACCCCAATTTCTCCATTACTATGTTTGGAATGAGATTATGAGATACACCACAGTCAAGAATACAATTATGTAGAATCTTGTCATGGATATTCAAGGTTACATAGAAAGGTGAAAATGAATCCTCTTTGTCATATATATGAGGGGAAAATACTATAGTAGAATATTCATATTGTGCTCATTTAGGTTTCTGTGGTTAGATATTTGTTCAGAAATTGTCGGAAGAACCACAGTGCTATTGATAGCTTGTCGTCGACGTTTCGGATCCACAACATGATCCATCATTAACCTTACCCTCAGGACTCTAATACTTACACCCTCACTTTTTTCACCTTAACTTAACCTAATACCTTATGTTTTTCCCCCTTGACATACATTAATTACATTTTAAACTCACCAACCTAATACTAATTAAAAGTTAAACCTTTTGTTTCCAACTCAAATTAACCTAAAATTGAACATCCTTTAACCTAGGGTTTCACTTAGACGACTACTAATAAAACAGTAATGATATTAATGCTACCTCATCAACCTTAATCTAACCAATAATTAACATAAAATTAATATTTTTAGCCTATATTTAACATAGAAATTTAATATTAATAACATTAACCTAAATTTAGCCCCCTTTTTAACCCTAGATTGCTAGTGTGCCACCTCATTTAATTTAACCTATATTTAACATTAAATTTAATATTAATATTAACACCATGTGACTGACCCTAAATTTAGCCTATATTTATCATAAAATTTAATATTAATAACATTAACCTATTTTTAGCCTATTTTAAACCTTAGATTGCTAGTAACGCTTAGTTAATTTAATATTAACAATATTAACATCCTCAAACCTAGGGCTTCACTTAGTCGACCACTAATATAACAATAATAACATTAATGCTACCTAACTAAATTAACCTTAATTTAACCTTTATTAACACAAAATTAATATTAAAATTAATTTTAATAATAGGGTCAACCCTAAAATTTAGCCTATTCTTAACATAAAATTTAATTAAAACTATTGGTTTATCATTTTAATTCATTAATTAAATACCTAATTTGAAAAACCTCCCCAAACCTAGGGTTCACTTTTCACTATTTATTAAAGGCTCCTCTCTTATTTTTCCTCAGGCTTTTTTGTCCTGAAGATGGATCCTGTTGTGGATCCAAAACGTCGACGACAAGCTATCAATAGCACTGTGGTTCTTCCGACAATTTATGAACAAATATCTCACCACAGAAACCTAAATGAGCAGATTACGTCCCTGTACGGAGGGGAGATTCTAGATGAAGTTTGTAAACTTGAAAAGCTCCGAGTTAAAATAAAGAGAAGGGCAACAGATTTAGACTTCCTGAAGCAATCCAGAGATAACAACGTTCTACCTAAATTCGCGCGCATTCAGCATAAGTTAATAAGCAAATGGAACAGATCGGCCTTCCACGCCTTAGAAAATTTTGTAGTGAGAGGCGAAATTAGAAGAAACAGGTTTACGCTCGACCTGCTGTCCAAAACCACGTTCAAACTCCATCTAAAATTGGCTCACGTCTTAGACCTGGAAATATGGAGAACGGTAGACGCGTTGGCAGCCCTAAAAGCTGAAAACGCGGACAGAACGGCTCGCTCCAGGCAGGAATCCAAGCTGAAACAACTACTCAGCCAAAAGAGCAACACTAACAATGACAATGACGCGAAGAAGGTCATGAACATCTCCTCACACGAGATAAACCACTCCGAGCTGAGCGTGCTAAATAAAGGTTTGAATTTTTCCATCTCTCCCTCTTCCATTCCGGTTGATAACCTTATTTGTTGCATTGAAGATAGTATTAAAACCCTAGCAGACGAAGATAAAGACAAAATTAGACAAGAGTATGCTATCATCCTCCGCAATTCCAAAACTCCTAAAAGCAACCTTAGCAAAGAAGAACGAATAGCTATTAATAATCTCAGAAATAACACAAACTTGATTATTCTCAAAGTAGATAAGGGTGGTGCCACGGTCATCATGAATAAAGAAGACTACATCGCCAAAATGAATGAACACCTATCATGTGGGAGTTACATTAAGATCCTGAAGAACCCCATTAAAAAGATAATTAGAGAAGTAAAGAAAGTCATCAATAACTCCAACCTAGACGAGAAGACGAAAAAGAGATTGCTTCCCACCAACGAGATCACCCCGAGAATTTATGGCCTACCGAAAATCCATAAACAAGGAATCCCTCTCAGACCGATAGTCAATACGATAGGATCACCCACCTATGAACTTGCCAAATATGTTGCTAAAAATCTAGGCCCCTTAGTAGGTCACACCGACTCCTTCATAAAAGACTCAAACGATTTCATCAACACTATTAAAAATGAGAATTTGAAACCGAATGACACCCTCATAATCTTTGACGTTGTCTCTTTTTCACTAAGATCCCTCTTAATGAGGCCATCCTCCTTGTCCAAGAGGTAGCTGATCCAGTAACAACAAAACTAGCGGAGGTTTGTCTTCGCTCCACATTCTTTAACTACCAAGGTGAATTTTATGAACAAACCAGTGGCGTGGCCATGGGCTCTCCGCTTTCCCCCATCGTTGCCAACCTTTACATGGAAATCTTTGAAAAGAAAGCCATAGATTCTTATCCCCTGAAACCATTAAGATGGAAACGTTATGTTGATGATACCAATGTACTTTGGCCACATGGGGAAGAAGAGCTGAATAAGTTCTTCCATCACATCAACAATTTATCCAAAGAGATTAAATTCACAATGGAACATGAAGAAAATGACACCATCCCTTTCCTTGACATACTAATTAACAGGAAGGAAGATGGTAAATTAGGACATTCCGTTTACAGAAAAAAGACCCACACTGAAAACTACCTTCACGCCAGTTCCCATCACCACCCCAACCAAAAATTAGGAGTTCTTAACACCTTATCCACTAGAGCCATAAGTATTTCAGATAAAGAACACCTAGAACAAGAGAAAAATCACCTTCACAAAGTCTTCAAAAACATAGGTTACAAAGAAAAAGAGATTGAGAACGCAATAAGGAAAGCCCTAGAAAAAGAGAAAGAAAAATAAAGTAACAAACCCCAACAGAGCAACAACCAAACCCCGAGCCTCACCGCCTACCTCCCTTACATCCAAGGAGTCACTGATAAAATCGCAAAAATCCTAAACAAGAAAGAGATTAAGACCTCATTCAGACCACTTAACACCACCAAGCAGAAAATGAGATCTGTAAAGGATAAGCTTGACCAACACAATTTCAAAGGAGTTTACAGAATATATTTCTCTTGTGGCAAATGCTACATTGGAGAAATAGGCCGCTCTTTCAACACCAGGATTAAAGAGCATAGTGCTGACATCAAGAACGAACGAACCCGGACCTCAGCACTAGCCGAACACTCTCTCACAACTAAGCACCACATACGCCTAGAGGACACCAAAATCTTAGCTAAATAAGACCATCTCCTTAAAAGACGAATAAGAGAGGCAATCGAAATCATCAAAAATCTCGATAACCTAAATAGAGACAATGGCCTAGAGATTAGCGAAAGCTGGATCCCGCTCATTCGGAAAAGGTAACATCATTAACCTTACCCTCGGGACTCTAATACTTACACCCTCACTTTTTCCACCTTAATTGAACCTAATACCTTATGTTTTTCCCCCTTGACATACATTAATTACATTTTAAACTCACCAACCTAATACTAATTAAAAGTTAAACCTTTTGTTTCCAACTCAAATTAACCTAAAATTGAACATCCTCTAACCTACGGTTTCACTTAGCCGACTACTAATAAAACAGTAATGATATTAATGCTACCTCATCAACCTTAATCTAACCTATAATTAACATAAAATTAATATTTTTAGCCTATATTTAACATAGAAATTTAATATTAATAACATTAACCTAAATTTAGCCCCCTTTTTAACCCTAGATTGCTAGTGTGCCACCTCATTTAATTTAACCTATATTTAACATTAAATTTAATATTAATATTAACACCATGTGACTGACCCTAAATTTAGCCTATATTTATCATAAAATTTAATATTAATAACATTAACCTATTTTTAGCCTATTTTTAACCTTAGATTGCTAGTAACGCTTAGTTAATTTAATATTAACAATATTAACA
>SNQJ01S0001098.1:191703-232099 GCA_010110895.2 Picea sitchensis
GACCTCAATATAACCAATAGACGAGGAAGAAATAAATCTTAATCCTGGACAGTGATTTTATCAACCATTAAACATCAGAAGTAAACTCAAAAATGACAAAATAGTTGATCGATCACAGGTACAAAATAGACTAATAGATCATGTAAAACATTTAAATAATCAACGATATGAAATACCATGTGAAGACAAGACTAAAGATAAATCAACACAAATAACATTTCATAACATAGAAATTTGCTTAGAAAATGTCGGAAGAACCCACAGTGCTATTGATAGCTTATCGTTGACGTTTCGGATCCACAACAGGATCCTTCATAAAAGACTCAAACGATTTCATCAACACTATTAAAAATGAGAAATTGAAACCGAATGACACCCTCTTAGGATTTGACGTTGTCTCTCTTTTCACTAAGATCCCTCTTAATGAGGCCATCCTCCTTGTCCAAGAGGTAGCTGATCCAGTAACAACAAAACTAGTGGAGGTTTGTCTTCGCTCCACATTCTGTAGCTACCAAGGTAAATTTTATGAACAAACCAGTGGCGTGGCCATGGGCTCTCCGCTTTCCCCCATCGTTTCCAACCTTTACCTGGAAAGCTTTGAAAAGAAATCCATAGATTCTTATCCCCTGAAACCATTAAGATGGAAACATTACGTTGATGATACCAATGTACTTTGGCCACATGGGGAAGAAGAGCTGAATAAGTTCTTCCATCACATCAACAATTTATCCAAAGACATTAAATTCACAATGGAACGTGAAGAAAATGACACCATCCCTTTCCTTGACATACNTTTTAGCCTATTTTTAACCTTAGATTGCTAGTAACGCTTAGTTAATTTAATATTAACAATATTAACATCCTCAAACCTAGGGCTTCACTTAGACGACCACTAATATAACAATAATAACATTAATGCTACCTAACTAAATTAACCTTAATTTAACCTTTATTAACACAAAATTAATATTAAAATTAATTTTAATAATAGGGTCAACCCTAAAATTTAGCCTATTCTTAACATAAAATTTAATTAACACCGTCGGGTTATCATTTTAATTCATTAATTAAATACCTAATTTGAAAAACCTCCCCAAACCTAGGGTTCACTTTTCACTATTTATTAAAGGCTCCTCTCTTATTTTTCCTCAGGCTTTTTTGTCCTGAAGATGGATCCTGTTGTGGATCCGAAACGTCGACGACAAGCTATCAATAGCACTGTGGTTCTTCCGACAATTTATGAACAAATATCTCACCACAGAAACCTAAATGAGCAGATTACGTCCCTGTACGGAGGGGAGATTCTGGATGAAGTTCGTAAACTTGAAAAGCTCCGAGTTAAAATAAAGAGAAGGGCAACAGATTTAGACTTCCTGAAGCAATGCAGAGATAACAACGTTCTACCTAAATTCGCGTGCATTCAACATAAGTTAAGAAGCAAATGGAACAGATCGGCCTTCCACGCCTTAGAAAATTCCGTAGTGAGAGGCGAAATCAGAAGAAACAGGTTTATGCTCGACCTGCTGTCCAAAACCGCGTTCAAAATCCATCTAAAATTGGCTCACGTCTTAGACCCGGAAATATGGAGAACGGTAGACGCGTTGGCAGCCCTAAAAGATGAAAACGCGGACAGAATGGCTCGATCCAGGAAGGAATCCAAACTGAAACAACTACTCAGCCAAAATAGAAACACTAACAACGACAATGACGCGAAGAAGGTCGTGAACATCTCCTCACATGAGCTGAACCACTCCGAGCTGAGCGTGCTAAATAAAGGTTTGAATTTCGCCATCTCTCCCTCTTCCATTCCGGTTGATAACCTTATTTGTTGCATTTAAGATATTATTAAAACCCTAGCAGATGAAGATAAAGACCAAATTAGACAAGACTATGCTGTCATCCTCCGCAATTCCAAACCTCCTAAAAGCAACCTTAGCAAAGAAGAACGAATAGCTATTAATAATCTCAGAAATAACACAAACTTGACTATTCTCAAAGCAGATAAGGGTGGCGCCATGGTCATCATGAATAAAGAAGACTACATCGCCAAAATGAATGAACACCTATCGTGTGGGAGTTACATTAAGATCCTGAAGAACCCCATTAAAAAGATAATTAGAGAAGTAAAGAAAGTCATCAATAACTCCAACCTAGACGAGAAGACGAAAAAGAGATTGCTTCCCACCAACGAGATCACCCCGAGAATTTATGGCCTACTGAAAATCCATAAAGAAGGAATCCCTCTTAGACCGATAGTCAATACGATAGGATCACCCACCTATGAACTTGCCAAATATGTTGCTAAAATTCTAGGCCCCTTAGTAGGTCACACTGACTCCTTCATAAAAGACTCAAACGATTTCATCAACACTATTAAAAATGATAATTTGAAACCGAATGACACCCTCATAAGCTTTGATGTTGTCTCTCTTTTCACTAAGATCCCTCTTAATGAGGCCATCCTCCTTGTCCAAGAGGTAGCTGATCCAGTAACAATGAAACTAGCGGAGGTTTGTCTTCGCTCCACATTCTTTAGCTACCAAGGTGAATTTTATGAACAAACCAGTGGCGTGGCCATGGGCTCTCCGCTTTCCCCCATCGTTGCCAACCTTTACATGGAAGGCTTTGAAAAGAAATCCATAGATTCTTATCCCCTGAAACCATTAAGATGGAAACGTCACGTTGATGATACCAATGTACTTTGGCCACATGGGGAAGAAGAGATGAATAAGTTCTTCCATCACATCAACAATTTATCCAAAGACATTAAATTCTCAATGGAACGTGAAGAAAATGACACCATCCCTTTCCTTGACATACTAATTAACAGGAACGAAGATGGTAAATTAGGACATTCCGTTTACAGAAAAAAGACCCACACCGAAAACTACCTTCACACCAGTTCCCATCACCACCCCAACCAAACATTAGGAGTTTTTAACACCTTATCCACTAGAGCCATAAGGATTTCAGATAAAGAACACCTAGAACAAGAGAAAAATCACCTTCACAAAGTCTTCAAAAACATAGGTTACAAAGAAAAAGAGATTGAGAACGCAATAAGGAAAGCCCTAGGAAAAGAGAAAGAAAAAGAAAGTAACAAACCCCAATAGAGCAACAACCAAACCCCGAGCCTCACCGCCTACCTCCCTTACATCCAAGGAGTCACTGATAAAATCGCAAAAATGCTAAACAAGAAAGAGATTAAGACCTCATTCAGACCACTTAACACCATCAAGCAGAAAATGAGATCTGTCAAGGATAAGCTTGACCAACACAATTTCAAAGGAGTTTACAGAATATATTTCTCTTGTGGCAAATGCTACATTGTAGAAACAGGCCGCTCTTTCAACACCAGGATTAAAGAGCATAGTGTTGACATCAAGAACGAACGAACTCGGACCTCATCACTAGCCGAACACTCTCTCACAACTAAGCACCACATACACCTAGAGGACACCAAAATCTTAGCTAAAGAAGACCATCTCCTTAAACGACGAATTAGAGAGGCAATCAAAATCATCAAAAATCCCGATAACCTAAATAGAGACAATGGCCTAGAGATTAGCGAAAGCTGGATCCCGCTCATTCGAAAAAGATAACATCATTAACCTTACCCTCAGGACTCTAATACTTACACCCTCACGTTTTTCACCTTAACTTAACCTAATACCTTATGTTTTTCCCCCTTGACATACATTAATTACATTTTAAACTCACCAACCTAATACTAATTAAAAGTTAAACCTTTTGTTTCCAACTCAAATTAACCTAAAATTGAATATCCTCTAACCTAGGGTTTCACTTAGCCGACTACTAATAAAACAGTAATGATATTAATGCTACCTCATCAACCTTAATCTAACCTATAATTAACATAAAATTAATTTTTTTAGCCTATATTTAACATAGAAATTTAATATTAATAACATTAACCTAAATTTAGCCCCTTTTTTAACCCTAGATTGCTAGTGTGCCACCTCATTTAATTTAACCTATATTTAACATTAAATTTAATATTAATATTAACACCATGTGACTGACCCTAAATTTAGCCTATATTTATCATAAAATTTAATATTAATAACATTAACCTATTTTTAGCCTATTTTTAACCTTAGATTGCTAGTAACGCTTAGTTAATTTAATATTAACAATATTAACATCCTCAAACCTAGGGCTTCACTTAGCCGACCACTAATATAACAATAATAACATTAATGCTACCTAACTAAATTAACCTTAATTTAACCTTTATTAACACAAAATTAATATGAAAATTAATTTTAATAATAGGGTCAACCCTAAAATTTAGCCTATTCTTAACATAAAATTTAATTAACACCGTCGGGTTATCATTTTAATTCATTAATTAAATACCTAATTTGAAAAACCTCCCCAAACCTAGGGTTCACTTTTCACTATTTATTAAAGGCTCCTCTCTTATTTTTCCTCAGGCTTTTTTGTCCTGAAGATGGATCCTGTTGTGGATCCGAAACGTCGACGACAAGCTATCAATAGCACTGTGGTTTTTCTGACAATTTCTTAACAAATATTCATATTGTAAATTCATAGTGTTAGGTGGGCCTGTTCGACCTTTTCCATGCATGAAATTTTCAATATGCTTGTGGTATGATGGATTTTTATCCAATTCAACCAACGGGGTTGGGATCTTGATTTTGGAAATCTCTTTCTCAAAATTGAAGGGTGAAACTAATTCCTCAAGCTCCTTTACCTCTTTTTATGTTCTTGAAGTTTCACCAACTTCATTAGCCTTGATAGAATTTTGTAGTTGTTTGACTTTATCCATATGAAGACTTGGAAAAAGATTCGTAGGTTGTGGCTAGTTGTCATGGTTAACATTCCTCTATCTATGCCTATGATCATATTTCCTGTGCATTTCGGCTTGTAGAGCATCAACAAACATTCTGTATTGTGCATAGAATATTACTTGTTCATCAGATTCATTTTTGGGGGTTTTCTTTCTACTGCTGAGAGAGTCTTCATAATCATTCTAGGTTAGGTGCATTGTGTTATTTTACTCCTACAACAGGTGTATTTCCTCTGGATTATCAATCTGTCCTTCATCTATTTCTTCTTCTACCAGGTTGTTCTACTCATTAGTTCGGACAGGGGGATGAACAAGTTGCTCATCGTTTCTCCTTTCCCTTCTCATGAGTTGAGGATTGAAGGTCCTCCTAAACTAGTTAGGGTTCCTGGCCCCTCCTACTAGATGGACTTTATTAGCATTTTCATTCTCCATTTCAAATATAGACATAGTATTAGTTAGATTCCTTATTAGTCTAGACATTTCATCCACTTTGGCCTCATGAGCATCCTTAGTTGGGTTGAGGGGTTCATTGTCTTCTCTAATCTCATTCTTGTCTATTTGATCATTATTTTGTTTCATTTTACCTAATTCAATCATGTTTCCCTCAATATATATTGCATCATCCTACATTATCAACAAGCTGGGGGTTATTCTTTCTTTTAGTTCCATGGAAAGTTTTGCATCAAAACCCCTGATATATGTGACTTTAGTCGCTTGTTGTAAAGGATTTATTATCGTGGGAATCTTATTGTAAAACTTATTAAACCTTCTGTTAAAGTTGACAAAAGACTCGTTTGGTTTCTTCTAGAGGGAGTTAAATTAATTCAAGTAATACATGTTGTTCCTCTTCTCCCCTCCCAGTTTCATGAATGAAAATTCAAGAGCATGCCAACTATCAATTGAGGAAGTGTGGAGTTCCCTGAACCATTTGTGAACATCTCCTTCTAAGGTTTGAACAAATAACCTCATGAAGACATCGTCATTCTCTATGAACAAGTTATCAGTGAAATATTTGAAGGAAACTAGGTGTTGTTTAGTGGAAAGAGTTGGTTCACCATTGAACTTGGGTAACAACTTTAAGTAGTTTTTTCAGTTAGGTCATGGACGTGAGAAGGTAGATTTAAAGGGCTGAATTGGGTCATGACCCAGGGATTTAAAGGTGGTGGGGGAGGTTGATTTTCCTTGTCTCTTCCTCCTCCTAAATTACCCATGAGGTTCTGTAAAATGATGATATGGGATTGAAAGATGGAGGTATAAGTGTTTCTCAGAAATGGTTTAAAAGAGGAGATCGCTTCTTCACAAAATCTCGAAGGTGAATTCCATATATCTATCAAAGGTTCATGAGGTAGCTTAGTAGAAGAAACAGAATCAACAAATATATCAACAGAATCTAAATATTCACTACCTACTTGAATAGCATAATGATAAGATCCCGAATTAGGGATACCTGGAGGTGAAAATACTTGATGTTCTCTGAGATTTCTTTAGTTCATGAGATTCTCGGGGTCTGAGTATACTGGAGTACACTCAGGATATGGATTGCTTCTGGTATATCTTCTATTGGATGCCAGATCTTCTTCTTGTGGAGTCATCAGATGTATAAAACTCATTCACCTTCAAGTACCACATCTGCAATGTCATATCCCCAAGGAAAAAACTTTCAAATTTGGTTCCCCAGGAACGATGTCGTTTCATATATTATCCCTCGATATGTTCCAGGATATAAATGGAACTATGTCAAGGCATCCCAAGGGATAATACTTAGGATAGATATTAAAGCCATGTTGATTTACAACATGAATTATGAGAATTTTTGGGTAAACCTATCTCTCTTATAGAACTCTTGGACCTCAAACAATATCAAAACCAATATCAAGACATTCAAAATGAAGAGGCATATGTCCACGATTTCTTCAAATAATTTTATTTAAGTTTGAGAAGGGGCAAATTTGGAAGAAATACAAGATAGAAATGTGAATAAACTTTATGGTGAATCTCACAGCCTATAGACATAATGACGTGCTAAGAAATTAAGAATTCAACAGTCTTTACAAATATATTAGATCATTAAAATATGCATCAAATACTAAAAAATTTTCATATACTTAAATCCATGGAGCTACCCTCTAAACATCATTAAACACATGGAAAAAATGACATGAAGTGGTCATACATTCATAGGAAATCACTTCAACATCATAAGCTAAAAAACACCCAGTCACATTGTACATGTCATAAAACTTGCTACTCAAGATTTTATTAATGGGGATCTGATACAAGAAGCCATGGAATAAGAGGGATGGATTTTTACAAGAACACGTGCACAAAAATAATCACAGACTAAAGCATAACACAAGGGATGAATATCTTGTATCCTGAAGCCCTGAAAAATGTTTGTGTCTGAGGGGATCTTTGATCAAACAACTCGGGTCTAATATAGTCTTAAATTACCCAAAGCGCTGACCCCAAAAATGATCTCTGCTTGTTGATTTATGGTCGCCTTTGCTTGAGAAGAAAACACTTTCTCACACCAATACTACTTGAAAATTTCTAATAGTTTGTCAGAATCTTGATACCACGTCTGGTTTTGCAACTGCTCCCATATTTCCAACTAATTTTACTAGATTTTACTGGGAAGAAACTAAATTCTACTTCCAGACGATCCTACTGATATTTTTTTTGGGTGTGTTCTCATTGTCCAATTGAGCCTTCGTTTAGGTCCCTCTAAATGGCTCAATTGATTCCCATCATTGTGTCATGAACCCTTTACCTTGGATTTTGGGATGATGCACTAAAAATTTTGTTCCAGTTGATAGGGCTCAACAATATCAAATACAATGGGCCAACTCATTCTATCCTATACTTCAAGCTTCTCCAGTGCATTGAAGGGATTTTCCGATACACTTTAGGGTGGACTCCTAAATTCCCCTTCTCCTTTAAGATCATGCTAGTGATACCAAAGAAGGACATCCTTGATAGGATGGAATAAATAAAACACTCTCCCAACATCTGTGGCCAAGATGGTTCACAACCCACTCTTAAGAAGAGGGTTAATACATGTGGGTCATCATCAGAAACACTCGTCATCCGAGTAATTCCTCTTTAGGACTCAGGTTATTTAGAGATTGGTAGATTGTAATTCCTATGATTTTCTTCTTATAAAAGCTTGACACGTGTTTTTACAAACAACTAATGAGGGGAAGCGATTTGCTATGCTTAATATGATCCATAAAGATCCCAGACACACACAAATGTATATGTCAAGGTGATGATTATTGATTCCCGACAAATGCAGGCACCAGGATAATAATGAGCGAAAAGACGCACACGTGAAGCTAGTCGTCTTATTATAATTCATGTCTTTCCTAACTGATTTGGCAGGCCATCAGAGCATCCCACTCATTGGAATCATTCTCCCTCCTGCATTTGTTTCCACATACACATCTTTTTCCCATTGCTTGGACCCTTCAAAAACTAGAAAAATGCGTGAAACCTGGATGACCTCATGCTAACATCAACATGAATAGTGGACATGTGGCAGCTTGACATTGATACATGTAGGTGTTGATGTGAAATCATATAAGCTCCCTGGATTAGTATGACAACTTGAGTGCTATAAGGTCATTTCCTTGCAGGTGGTGATTCCTGACAGGTTCGAGAGGGTGAGTCATCGTCTTGTTAGGTCCTCATCACTTTTCTTGATGTCCCAATGGATTGCTCCACTGACTCTAGGTGACATTACATGGTTGGTTAGATGGTGGTGAGTTGGCTGATGTAAAATCTAGGAGGAATTGAAATACCACTTTCATGACCCCAAGGGAGTGGTTTCCTTTACCACACTTTACCATGCGACACCTTTTTCTCTTTGACACATAGAAACCTAAAACCATTGTCGCGCCCTGATGCAACGTTAACCTCATGCACTCTTTTATGATGCAACATGCATCATCCACCATTGATTAGGCTCGCTTTTTGTCATCGAATGATAAGGCCCACACCTTCACCCACGCTCGCTCACTAAGCCCTGGTTACATGGCAAGGTTCCCTTTGGGAAAAGGGATTGAAGTTGATCTAGGTGAGCTAAGCACATTTCATGCTCCAGATAAGCGCCTGAGTCTGGGAATGGGTCTCGGGCCCTTAGGGCTTGGTTTTTTCGCTGTAAATATCTTAGTGCCCGATTAAACACTTTGCCTCCTTGATGTGGGAGCTCTGTAGGCTTGTTTTCTATTGAATTATCCCCCCTCAATGTCGATCATGATGTATGCTAATGAATGGGAAAAAACCAGTACTAACAATTGGTTTGGTGTATCCAAGTCATGAAGAAAATGGCTCTAGTTATGGGGTGTCTAAGTTGCAAGGTTTGGTCTCTACAATGAAAAAATTATTCAATTTAACTAGGACATATGGATGGGCATCCTCATGCTTGGGTGCGTAAGTCAAACTAGCCATTCAATCTTGCTTGAGCGCGAGGACAACTTATGCACATCCACATAGCATAATTGAGCTAAGTCACTAAATTGAGCACCTATTGTATTAATTGTTGGTTGGTTCTCATTGTGGTTTGTGGCACAATGGAGGTTTCATGTATGGGCATATGGCCATAAGACATATTTAGCCATTTGTACTCTTGATTTGGTTGTGTTGTATTATACTCATGGTTTGGAGATTGACAATTAGTGTGTGCATAGGAGTTCAAGTCTTTGGTTGATTAATTGAGTTACTATTCAAACTAGAAGCATTCATTCTTTGTATATATCAGGTGAAGATTAGTTAGGTGTGTTCAACTATCTTAGAGGTTTGATTTCCAATGGTGATGCTCATTGTTGAGTTTCCTTGAAGGGGAAGGTTGTTCACATGTAGAAGGAGTTGTTAACCCTTATGTCTCGAGCTGACCATTGGTTGGTTGAGGACTCTGGGTGATGGCCTAGGTCTAGAAACATGTATATGAATTATTCAATGTGTCGGGATGAAGTAAGACTTGAGGGATAGATATCGGTAGAGAATGGGTGCATCTATTCAATTAGTTATCGCTTGGAATTATCGATGGAGTTGTTTGCACATTCAAGGGGATTTCATCAAGAAGATGAATGAACCATGTACCTGAAGGAATTCCTCCCCAATTAATGATTACAAGGTTTAAGTATCAAGGTATTCTAGTGGATGGTTGTTCCTTTATATGGATTTCTACAAATTGGTAATGTCTACAAGAAGTAAGTCCTTGGTTGAACCAAAATATAGACTTTGCTAATGAGAAATATCTCTAATGTCTAGAGGAGCATATGTTGCAAAGGACTAGATGATGACAAAGACCTTACCTAACAAAGATTAAGACAAGTACTAGTCAAGGAAGGGACTTGGAATAACTGACTCCTACTTGCCTTATGGAATATTGTGTGATACTTTAACCATATGAGAATGTTGTGGTTTGTTAATGTATTGATCATTATAATGTGGAGTTGGTCTCTATGTAATTAGTTTGAGTCTAAATTTTAGGAGATTGTTACTAATTAGATACGAGAGATAATCTTTAACTAGTTTAGTTTCTCAATTAATGTGTTTGAGATATTCTATCAACAAACCATTCATGTAACAAATTGTTCATATAACAAGATAGTGTATCTATCTTAAAACAAATCTTTATGAATTTAGATATTTACTATTACATTGTTAAATAAACTAAGCATTACAATTTAATTTTTTTATTTTTTTTTCAGTGTGTGGAAATCATATAACCAAAATTCCCTGTTTTCCATATAAATTTTATGTACTTATAAGAAGGAAGGAAAGTCTACATGGAATTCCGAGATTGGGACAAAAGAATACAAGTTGTGTGCCTTAAAAGGCACATGACTTCGTTTACAAGGGAAAAAATATTTTAGAGAGTCACTTTGTTTTTAGCAATGATGCTTATGTAATAGATTGTGACTCATGATATTTTAACAACCCATGGATTGCATCTTGGTTGTATGGTAGATAGAAGAAATAGAGTTGACATGGATGTATAAATATTTTTGAAACTGAACTTCTTGGATTCATAAGATTGAGGAGAGTGATGACTTTGAGCTTAAAAACTACGATCCCCCTTATATATACACATTGAATATATCATTAATATATAATTCTTTGACTTCATAAAGTCATACTTGCAGGGCGCGTCTTATATACACATGGAGTATATCATTAATATATGATGCTATGACTTCATTGACATCCAAGGAAGAAGCAAAAAAATATTTTAGAAACATTGAATTCCTATGGAATATTTTTTTTTTTGAAATAATGTTTATCACTAGTGTGAATCGTCCTAGTTTAATAGATTAGAAAGTTTCTCATTAAAAAAGGTATACTTTAGATTAGAAAAGAAAAGGTGTTGTTTTGTTGTTCTATAAAATGTTTTTTTTTTGAAATTTTTTGTTGGAATTTAGCGATATAAATTTACATGAATAACTATTTTTTGTTATTTAAAATTCATTTTTAAATGTAGAAATGGATTCAACATGTAGAAAAACTCATGGGACACTCGTATTATACAGAAATAATTACTCAAATCTACAAATCTAACAATTTCTCACCAGATTTTGAGCAAATGTCCCCCCAAAAAATCATCATTTCATAAAACATTTAGTCCAAAGCTTAGAAAAAAGTATCGAATTAAGGATTGAATGGAATATTGGATTAAAAAAGTATCGAATTAAGGATTGAATGGAATATTGGATCATGGATGTTTAAATATTTTTGAAATTGAAGTTTCAGGATTCATAAAATTGATGAGGATATTAATGTCATTGGCACAAAATTATACTTGTACGACATGCCTTTATGTACATACACATTGAATGTATCGATTAATATACCATGCTAAATTCATCCATACGAATCTTCACGCATTCTCCGAATTGAAAATTAAGAGCTATGTTATTAGTCCCTGTCGTAGGCATAGAGGGACTATAGTGATCGATAATGCGTTGACTACATATTAGTTTGTCCTTTGATCGAAAATATTTGCACAATACCTATTGTTGGAGCTATGGAATTAAAAGCATATATTTTTATATAATAAAAAGTAACATATATGTACTGATCTGATTGGATAAGGAATTGGAGGTATTATTGCCAGCTTCGCTATTCCCAATGTACTATATGGCAACATATCCAAACTTTTTCTCGTAGAGAGTATGTTTTAATCATATATTTTTCCTGTATATTGCTTGAAGGTCGATTAATGCTAGCATTAGTTCAAATGTTTGTATTGGCATTTTCTACTACCCGAATATATCCACAAGTTTTGATATGTACTAAGCAAATTGAAATGTTTTGATATCCAAGCTTTGTAGTGATTAAGAATTCCAAAGTTTATAACATCTTTGGCGTATGTATATTTCTTGAAATGTATTGACACTTATTTCGAGATGCCTCAATATGCCTGACAGCGTAAATGTTTACATGACGTGACATCCTCCAACACCCCTAATAGCTTAAATGTTTGCATACTATGAGGTCCTTAGACAACCAGAGAGTATTAAATGTTTATGTAAACATAGTTCTCGGAGTACATTTTTCCTCGAAATTTTCTAAACAATTGCAGTGAATTTGCACAGTCTTCAATAGCCATTGCATGTTTCATCCTTGTTATGTCATTGAGGCTACATACATTGTTTACTGGTTCGGTGAGTTCTTCTTTTTCGCTGGTCTCTCGGTTGTTTCCATTGTATGTTTCATCCTCATAATCGTTGAAGCTACATACATTGTTTACTGGTTCGGTGAGTTGTTCTTCTTCGTTGGTTTCTTGGTTGCTGCTTCTTGTTGTTTCGCTCGCGATTCAACCTGCGCTTCTGCATTTCATCATTTTGGAGTAAGTTTCGATGCCATAGTTTCATTTTTTATTCCTTGTTTGATGTTCAGTGTTTGCAGTTTGCAAGTAAGAATGTTTGTATTCATTTTCTGCTTGGGCTGCAGTTTCATGATCGTTGGAGATACATATGTTGTTCACTAGCTCGGTGGTTCTTGTTGGTTCCTGGGTTGCTAGTTCTATTTGTTTGGCTGGGGTTTGTGCTCTAGGGCCCTGGGGGTGTAGTTAGGCCTCTTCAAGATTTCTTGCTGGTTTGGTCCTTGCTGGTTTCTTTTGTTTGATTCAGCCTTGCAGGGTTTGGGTGCAGCGGTGGTGGTTGGATCTTTTCTTTTTTCTTTTTTTTGGAATATTATTGTTTTTTTGGGGCACTTTACGGTGTTCAGCCCTTGCACCCACCAGTCGATATGTGGTTGTGTTATTTTCCATGTCTTCCGAGTCCGCTATCTGTTATTTTGTGAGATTTTCCTAGTGCTCGAGTCTTGCCATGAAAGAAAATAGTTGCATGCAAGATTGTTCGAGGATTACATGTGAAGTTACAATATCTGGTGTTTTTTTTTGGAATAAAGCATATATATGAAGGCTACATTTATAAACCATGTATGGTCAGATGTGAGGATATGAAATGAAATGTTCTTTCTCCTCTACATAGACTGGTGTGTGCATGATACAATTTGAGTTGTGCTTGAGATATGATATGTGCAACAA
Source organism: Picea sitchensis (assembly GCA_010110895.2). Classification (NCBI taxonomy): domain Eukaryota; kingdom Viridiplantae; phylum Streptophyta; class Pinopsida; order Pinales; family Pinaceae; genus Picea; species Picea sitchensis. The sequence continues at coordinate 205,089 of SNQJ01S0001098.1, forward strand.
AGATTTTGCAAGATTATATTTTCATGTCTGGAAGCATGTCTGGGTAGTTTTCCACGGAAAACTGAGAAATTGTATCGTGGGAACAACAGTCTGTGTAGAGGATAAAGAGCATGGTTAAAGGGCATGTCTAGATAAATTTCCAGGGAAAACTAGAAATCGTTTAGTTGCGGCCATGCAATTGCGTGATATTTTGTGCCTTGTAATATATTTTGGCCAGGGAAAAAAAATCTACATGTTTACAACCATGGATAGAGAAACACAAAGGTTCATGTTTCTTCCTTTGTAGACTCTTCATTTAGTCAGTTTTTCTGTATGTACATATTGCTTGTTCTCCGGTGAATACCATCTTCCATTGATGTTCATTAAATTTTGTGGGTTCCCACATTGAAACAAACAGAGTAGCTAGAGAAAAGGAGGGAGTGTTGAGTGCATCGGCTGAAGAGGATATAGAAAGGTGCATGATTGTATTGTTGTTTCATATTGTGTTGTTTTGTATTCCATTTATGGTCTGTATATGTGTTAAGCTAGTTGTGTGCCTTCCTACATGGTAAGTTATCTTGGTTACATACGTTCTTGCATACTAAGCTACTTCATGTTCGTTGTGTTTGTGCTGCATGCTGCATTTAAACAAACATAATGGCTAGACAGGACGAAGGAACCTTTGGCGAGTAAATATACATGTTTCTTTTTCTTTTAGGTGTTTGTTTTCATACTAACTTCTCTTTGTGTTGATTGCATCTTCGACGTTGCTGCCTTGGAAAAAACAAGTTGCTTGGACAGGGAGATAAATTCTTCTGTGTAGGAGCAGAGGGTTCTGTGGTACAATCTTCTAAAAGGTATACCAAGTGTGACGGTAAATTAAATATACAAATCGGGTAGGAGAATATAGTATTAGACTTGAAAATGATGACTTTGTAGTAATGGGCCTTTCTGCGCTCCCTATTTCTACTTTTTCCATTTTCTATTATCCCTTTTGTTTTCTAATTCATCTGCTTAGTGTGGTTTTCGAAAATTCCTTCGTGTGCCGGTTGGCGGACTAACGGATTGACATATGTGGTCCTGCTTCTACCTTATTCCATAGTTACCCACTTTCACGATTGTGGGTGCCAGGTTGGCAGGTTGAAGATTTCTCCCCTGGGTTCCAGGGGTCCGCGATATACAGATTGGTCATGGTGGCCCACAGTCACGCCCTGTTTACTGTTAAACATTTCTCCAGTTAAAAAATTAAGATGCATACAGTTTTACAGTTATTTGGTCCTTCTGATGGACAATATACAATGGATATATTTGTTTAGTCCTGATGTTCATCTGCACATGCTTGTATCAGAAAAAGTCGGACTAGTGACATGGCCATGAGCAATCAGTCATCCCAGACATCGGCAGACCGACAAGGCCAAAGGTAAAGATGCATATGCTTTGCTCTTACTATGTTTACTAAACAAATTTCCTAGGCTATATATTGATCTATGACATGGAGGATATGTTGATGCCATCTGCAATACATGGTTTGAAGCTCGCAAGAAGTATCAACAAGTATAAGCGAGACGTCGAATGTGCTACATGTTCCGCAGACTAAGAGGTGTGGTTGTGAAACTGTGGCTCCATAGTTCATCAAAACTATGCATGTACTTCTAGAAAACTACCATTCACTTTAGTTTTCCTGTTCAAAAAATGTCATAAGGTCTAGAGTTGTGACATCCAAAGTACTATTAATAGAGGGCTTGAACAACCGCCAAACTTGACAAGAGTTCGTCGGGGACATAATGGTTGTCTATACCACCTACTTGGATAAGGAAAACAAAAGTAGATCCATTATGCGTGCTGATATGATAGACAAGGATGCCATGATGACAGTGACACTGACTGTTCCTCCACAACTTGTCCAGAAACATGTAGAAAATATATTTTCGTGTAATGGGATATCCATTACAAATTTTAATATATTGCCCAAAACAGTATATGACCGTGGTGATTGCGATCGAATTATTTTGCTCAACAAAACAAGCATTGTGGAAAACATTCTTTCTATTTGTTCAGAATATCGCTTCCTCCCAGACTCTACTATCAGCCAGCTTGCGCAAAGCACTGATATTTACCCAATCGAAACGATTGGGGCTGCTATGACACTGGCGAGAAAATTTGGGTCGCAACACATTCTCCATATAAAGGATGGAGATTCGGACAATGACAAGGCAATGATACCGCTTTTCATATTTAGTTTTGTTCTTTACTTTCGCATCTGCATATATGCTGGATAAGTTACACAAATCTTGCACTATTCCATGTTGCAGCTACAATTGTTCAACACGTATTCAGATTTGTTTTCGTCAATGGAACAACAATTTCATAGAGGGAAGATTCCACTTATGTTGTTCAAAAATATAACAAAGAAGAAGGATGCTAGAGAAAGGATCTTTCGGACAACCTAGGCAATGTTTGTAATAGAGTTGCGAGTAGATATAGTAAAGGATATGGAGAAACTAGCTAGCTCTACAATTGTTGTGCGTATACATTCACAAAATCATCCTCACTTTTCTTATAGAAATAGCCTTCAACAAATTTCTGCACCTGTTTATTTATTTATTTATTTATTTTTAAAGGGGAGGGGGGGGTGTAGTTGTGTATTATATTGTTCAATGTATTAATCTCTTTGCTCGTGTTCCCAGGTTGAAGGTATTTTAGTTGTAGCCAATGTGTACTCGACCCCCTTTGAGCCTGTATGTACAAAATGCCATTCTCCTTCTTTTGCCTCCTCCTTGATAAGTGATGATATGATTGATTGTCTGCGATGCGGTGAAAAATGTCCATATATTTATGGACATTGCGTCAATGGTGTTATCCGAATTGTGGGCAACACAACCATGCACTGTATGGTTAGACAACCTCTGTTAAAAAATGTGCTTCCTAAGTTGGCAGAGTTGTCGTATGAAACGTATCTACAGAAAAAGACAAGCAGTGTCTACATGCTGCGGTAGCTTCGGATACAGAGCAAATTCACCTTAAATGAGGACAATGCAATTTTTCATATCGTCTAAAGAAGCGGAAAAAAAAAATTATATCAAACTTTGGGAGGAAATGAAAATACCTCATGTCTCTCTCTAATATTTGTTCAACATCCAGATGAAAGTTCGTTTCAAGAGAAAATGAATGTGGCAACGTCTTTTCTTTGTATGTCAAATTGTTTGGTGCAAAGTTCGATGGGTTCTACTCTATGGAACCTTCTGGGAACTTGCTTGTGGGATGTTTAAAGTATGGTTGGTTCTTGGTTTTCTTCTTTTTCTGCCAATTTGTATACCGTGGAACTCCAGTTGTTCTTTGGAGGACATAGAACAATATAATTGATTCTTTTTAGCTAGCTGGCACGCAGATGCGCCTGATAATTCCTATGTCGTTGTGACACAAATGTACTATGTTACTTGCTTTAGAAGTTTTCCTTGATCGATGAAATTGATCAAATTATTGTTCTGAAATAATTTGAAATCAACGAATATATATTGTGCGAAGTGCAACTGTCCTATCATACCAACAAGAGGCTGTTAAAATTCAAATTGGTCATTGTTTTGGCATTTTTGCTTATTCGATGAACTTAGTAAAATTAATATCCCGGAATAATTTGAAATCAACAAATATATACTATGCGGAGTGCAATTGTGATATCATATGAACAAGAGGGCCTTAAAATTCAAATTGGTCCTTCTTATGCTTACAGTGATAGAATCTTAAAAAAAATTCTTTTGTTTCCTTGATTTTTTTAAAATTAAGCAATTTAACATCCTTTAATAATTTAATGTAATTCACTTGTACAATAACAATAGTTAATATTAATATTTTTGTATTTGAAAATCATGTTTTTAAATAAAGTTAGATAGGATGAGCATCACTAAACAATTGCAATATTGAACTCACCAGATGTGGAGTCCGCAAGTCCACCTGTCAATTTTTATATCGTGGAAGTCTGGGTGATATTTGCAGGACACGGAACAAAAGAGGCTCAAATTTTAGCTCGCCAGGCCAAGAACCCACGATCCAAAAAGTGCCCTAGTATGGAATGAGGGATCCACATATGCTCTATAAAATCTCTTGTCCATACTTTCTAAAAGTACATGTTTACTATGTATTGCTCATTTGTTGGAAAACTTTTATATCAGTCGCCCGACCATATTGTACAAAATTTCTCGTCTAATTAAATTTTGCAATATCAAAAATTATTATTAATAATTTAGTATTGAAAATATTGTTTTTAGATATGCTAGATATTTGATAGGGATTAGCATCTATAAAAAATGGCAAAGTTGAACCTGCCAGCCCTCAAGTCCATTTGTCAATCTGTATATTGTGGAAATCTGAGTGCTATTTGGAGGAAAAGGAACAATGAAACTACAATGTTGAGCCAGGCAACCCACAAGTCCGTTTGTCAATTTGTATATCGTGGAGTTGTGGGTGGTGTTTGTACAACGCAGAACAATAGAGGCCCAATTTTCATCCCACGAGCCCCAGAGACCCGATCAAAAAAATTCGCTAAATATGAAATTCATACGAGATCGCTACGGGACAATAAAAGTGTAATGTTCTGGCAACCATCCTGAGTCCACTTGTCAATTTGTATATCATGGAAGCCTGGGTGCTATTTGTAGGAGACGAAACAATAGAGACTCTATTTTCGGCCCACCAGGCCGCCAACCCGCGATCCAAAAACTACCCAAGTATGGAATCAGGGATCCACATATGTTGTATAAAATCTCATTCCATACTTTATATAGAGACTATGTCCACAAATCCACGTATCAATTTGTATATCGCGGAAGTCTAGGTGTTGTTTGTAGGACATAGAACAATAGATACTTAATTTTCAGCTCTCTAGGTCATGAACCCTCCATAAAAAAAGTGCCCAAGTATGGAATGAGGGATCCATATGTTCTAGAACAATGTGTTTGTACACTACTGAACAATAGAGCCCCAATTTTCAGCCCGCCAGCCCCAGAGTCCCCGATCAAAAGAAATTTCTAAATATGAAATTCATATGGGATCACTACGGGACAATAAAAGTGCAATGTTCAGCCAACTAGCCCGATTCCACCTATGCATTTGTATATTGTGGAAGTCTGGATGCTATTTGTAGAAGAGGGAACAATAGAGACTCTATTTTTGACCTGCCAGGCCACGAACTCGCGATCCAAAAAATGCCTAAGCATGTAATGAGGGATCCACATATGCTGTATAAAATCTCATTCCATACTTTATATAGAGTATGTCCACAATTCAGCGTTTCAATTTGTATATCGTGGAAGTCTAGGTGCTATTTGTAGGAGAGGGAACAATAGAGACTCTATTTTTGGCTCACCAGGCCACGAACCCGTGATCCAAAAACTGCCTAAGCATTGAATGAAGGATCCACATATGCTGTATAAAATCTCACTCCATACTTTATATAGAGACTGTGTCCACAAGTCCACGTGTCAATTTGTCTATCTCGGAAGTCTAGGTGCTATTTGTATGACACATAACAACATATACTTAATTTTATCCCGCCAGGTTGCGAACCCGTGATCGAAAAAATGCCCAAGTATGGAATAAGGGATCTGCATATGTTCTAGAACAATGTGTTTGTACATCGCCGAACAATAGAGCCCCAATTTTCATCCCGCCAGCCCCAGAGCCCCTGATCAAAAAATATTGCTAAATATAAAATTCATACGGGATTGCTATGGGACAATAAAAGTGTAATGTTTAGCCAAGCAACCCGAGTCCACCTATCAATTTGTATATCGCGGAAGTCTAGATGCTATTTGTAGGAGAGGGAACAATAGACTCTATTTTTGGCTCACCAGGCCGCGATCCAAAAACTGCCTAAGTATGGAATGAGGGATCCGCATATGTTGTATAAAATCTCATCCCATACTTTATATATAGACTATGTCCACAAGTCTTTGTGTCAATTTGTATATCGCAGAAGTCTAGGTCATATTTGTAGGAGAGCGAACAATAGAGACTCTATTTTCGGCCCGCAAGGTCGCGAACCCGCGATCCAAAAACTGCGTAAGTATGGAATGAAGGATCCACATATGCTATATAAAATCTCATTTCATACTTTATATAGAGACTATGTCCACACGTCCGCGTGTCAATTTGTATATCGCGGAAGTCTAGGTGCTCTTTGTAGGACACGAAACAATAGATACTTAATTTTCAGCTCGCTAGGTTGTGAAACCGTGATCCAAAAAGTTCCCAAGTATGGAATGAGGGATTCACATATCTTCTAGAAAAATGTAGTTTTACAGCGTGGAACAATAGAGCCCCAATTTTCAGCCCAACAACCCCAAAACCCCTGATCAAAAAAAAATGCTAACTATGAAATTCATACGGGATCGCTACGGGACAATAAAAGTGCAATGTTCATCCAACCAGCTCGAGTCCACCTCTCAATTTGTATATCGCGGAAGAGTGGGTGCTATTTGTAGGAGACAGAACAAAAGAGACTCTATTTTTGGCCCGCTAGGCCGCGAACCCGCGATCCAAAAACTGCCTAAGTATGGAACAAGGGATCCGCATATCTTGTATAAAATCTCATTCCATACTTTATATAGAGACTATGTCCACAAGTTCGCATGTCAATTTGTATATCGTGGAAGTGTAGGTGCTATTTGTAGGACACAGAACAATAGATACTCAATTTTCATCCCCCCAAGCCACGAACTTGTGATCCAAAAAGTGCCCAAGTATGTAATGAGGGATCCACATATGTTCTAGAACAATAAAAATGCAATTTTCAGCCAAGCAGCCCGTAGGTCCTCCTGTCAATTTGTATATTGCGTAAATCTGAGTGTTATTTGTAGGGCACGAAACAATAGAGACTCTTTTTTCAGCCTGCCAGGCCGCAAACACATGATAAAAAAAGTGCCTAAGTATGGAATGAGGGATCTGCATATGCTCTATAAAATCTCATGTATATAGTTTATATAGAGACTCATCTCCGCAAGTCCTACTTTCAATTTCTATATTGCGGAATTGTAGGTGCTATTTGTAGAACACAGAACAATAAATACTCAATTTTCAACCCACTAGGCCGCGAACACGCGAAAAAATAAGTGCCCAAATATGGAATGAGGGATTCACATATGTTCTATAAAATCTCATGTCCATACTTTATAAAAGTACATGTTTACTATGTATTTCTCGTTTGTCAAAATACTATTGTATCACTCGGCCGACCACATTGTACAAACTTTCTCGTCTAATTAAATTCTGCAATATAAATATTTAACAATAATAATTTACCGCAGGTCAGCTTCTGAATTTGTATATCGTGGAATTGTCAGTGCTATTTGTAGAGCATGGAACAATAGATGCCCAATTTTTTTCCCACCATCTCGACAATCCCCAATCCAAAAAAGTGGCTAAATATGGAATTAATACGTAATCGCTTAAGGACAAAAAAAAGTGCAATGTTGAACCAACCAACCCGCAAGTTCACCTGTCAATTTGTATATTGTGGAAATGTAGGTGCTATTTGTAGGACACAGAACAATAGAGGCTCAATTTTCAGCCAGCCAGGCTGAGAACCCGCCCGCCAGGCCGAGAACCATAGGCCCTTCATGTCTCCTAGGTATATCTTCTACCCTTTTTCTTTTGTAACCCGCCCGATCGCTTTCCATACTTTGGTATTTATTGGAATCATTTTCGCCATCGCCACTGCCTTTGTACTTGTTTCAAGATATGCAATAATTAAGCTTTAATGCTAGTAACCATCCTGCAACAACTATTAAAATTGTCATTAATGTCCGGAAATCCGGAGAAAATTTGTCATTAGTACGAATTAAACTAAGATTTTTGCACAAGCATATTATCATTTCCAAGTATTCAGTTCAAAGGCGACGCAATCTCTTTTTTTTGTGCGCTGGCGGGTGGGTGATTTTAACAAATTTGTGATTCTTAAATCTCTTTTCACTTTCACCACCACCTTCGCATTTTTTTTCTAATTGTGCAATTAGTGAACTGTGATGGTCACAGGTCATTCCGCATGAAACTTGGAAATTGTCATTGATTAGCGAAAATCTCAAGGAGATATTCCATTGATATGCATTAAACCATAATTTGCGGAGGGTTATATTATCCCTCCCCGATTTTCATTTCAAACATCGTCTCGATCAAATGGAAATTCTTAATAACTTTTGGCAGCAGTTCTCTCCACACACAGTAAACACATTGGGGTGTAATGGCCAGAGGTTCCACTATTCCAGGGTATATTCTTACTATTCATCTCCCTCCGCCCAGGAGAAAAATAGGAGATGGTCCCTTGGTACACCAAGAGATATATTTCAAGCCAAAAAACTCCACGGCAACCCTGGCTGCTCAGAGAACCTACCCAATTGCAGTCATGGCTGTTGCAGAAGTTGATGCCATGAATTCCAAGCCGGAAGAATACGATCTAATGGACGATGATACGACAATGTATGATGGCAGTGTAGAGAATATTCCCACTACTGGGCCTAAATTGAAATCAACCATAACGAATGGACCTTCCTGGCTCTGTGATCGCATTCATGACAACACCAAAAGGAGTTTCAGAAAAGAAATCGATGGTGAACGCAACAGCCACTTTGCACCGCGAAAGTAGGAATTCCAGAGTTCCAAATTAGGTCGTTTTGGGAGGAAGAGTTTCACTGTAAAGAAATGATATGTTGATGCTCCTAGAGATATATTTCAAGCCAAAAAAATATTGTTTAACATTTTTGGGCATCAGGTCCAAAACTCTCGCCGCTGCAACGCATTTTCCTACTAGTCATCTCCTTCTGCATAGAATGGACTAATTTGGGCCTCTGGAATTGCACGTGCAAGCTATTTTTCATTTTCTTCCTCAGGGAAAGCTTCTAAAAAATATCAATTTCAACAGAGGATGATTCATCGAGAAGAAAAATCCAAGGATCTTGCACACTGCGGAACCCATGCCTGTGTTTGTCGCAGATACCTTCAATGTTTTGGCCCGAAGAACTGGGTCCAATTTCTAAGCATAGATGTACAATACTCGGTGTTTTTATTATTTTTTTAAATGGATTTTCTATTAATTTTTTTTTTCCTTGGACTCTTCGTTGTCACCTCGTTTCTGGGTTTAATGCATGTTCTAATTTCCATTCTTCATTTCTCTTGTTCTTCTTCGATCTTGTGTTTATTAATACCAATGTACAATGTTACATCAAAATCGTTATTCTTGTTTCTAGATATGCAATTATTAAGTTTTAATGCTAACAACCCATAATGCAAAAGTTTTAATACTTGAGTTAATATGTTGCACTAATTGAAGAATGTATCAATAACACAGTTACACCCACACGTTGCAATAAAATCTAATCTTCAATAAATCATTTGCTGGCAATTAGTACAAAAGCAAGTTTAGTAGATAAGTTGATATGTTACAGTCATGGGATAATGTATCAAGAACATAGCTGCATGTGCATGTTGCAATCAAATGTATTCTTCAACAACACATTTGCTGACAATTAGTAGATCATGGTTTTGCAACAATGGGGCTTCTTTGAAACCAATTTTCACTTACAAAAACTTCCTTCCACCTTTCTATTTTCCCACTCTTTTATTCCCTCTAGTTTCTCTTCTTGGTTACTTAATCATTTATTTTCCCAAGAATGCATTGCTCCACAGCTTCGCAGATTCATGCGTTTACAACGACCGCTTCCCCTTTCTTTAAATTGACCCTCTATTGTTCCTTGTCCCACAACTGGCACCTAAAGTTCCGCCATATACAAATTGACAGGCGGACTTGCGCGGTGGTCCGGTCAACATTGAACTTCTACTTTTCCATGAGCTCCAAACAACATTCGTAGCTCTGCTATATACAAATTGACAGATATACAAATTTGCAACCATTCTTAGATCATACCCTTTTCTGTATTATGGTCCACCTATCATGCCCTTTTCTGTGGTGCACATTTTTGCACTGAAAACTTTTGAGAAATACAATTTAACCATCGGGTCCTTGCATATTTAGTGGAACAATTGTCACCCCATTTTGAAGCCCGTTTGTCCACTTTCCATACTTCACCATTTGTTCAAATTTCTTTGGGGAATCATCGCTTTGGTGGGTTCGAGATATATTCAGTTCGTAGTGGTTGTTTCCTATGCCCGCGCCCCTTTGCAATTAGTAGTTGGAAATTATATATAAGATCTTATTTCTACTCATGCAATTAGCAATTTCCCTATTCCATACTTAGCCACTTTGTCGGAATTCCGCAAATATACAAACCGGTGGTTGAACTGCCCCATCATGATCTCTTCCGTTTTACACATTTTGCACTAAAAAATTCCGAAACATGAAATTTCACCGTGCAACACTTGGTTGTCCTGACTATTCCCGTAACCCTTTTTTGAATCTCGTCCGGACACTTTTTAGAGCTTTCCATTCTTTCCTTTCTCTCTGCCGTCTCCGTCACCTTCACACTTCTCTATAATAAAACAAATTAATTAATTATATATATACATATCTTGTTTCTAAATATGGAATTAATGGCATTTAATTCTAACAGGTCATCATGCAGAAACCATATATATTGTCATTGATGGGAGAAAGGCTCGAGGACATCTCCTATTCATGCACATTAAACCAAAATTTGATGTGCATCAAACTAAAATTTGCAGGGGGGTTATATTATCCCTTCTAGGTGTTCATTTCAAAATCATGAAATCCCGTTACACGGTGTGGCCTTCGCACGTTCACGAAACCTCCATTCCTTAATTTCTCTTCGCCGTACCCGCCACCTTCACATTTCTAAATATGCAATAAATAAACTTTACTGCTAATAGTTCATCATGCACCACCAACACAGATTGTCATTAATCAACGAAAGGCTCGAGGAGATTTCCTATTGTTCAGAGCATGTCGGAAGAACCACAGTGACGGTGCTTTTGAGAGCTTGACAAGCTCTCAAAAGCACCGTCACTGTGGTTCTTCCGACATGCTCTGAACAAATCTCTCACCACAGAAACCTAATTGATCAGCTTTCCTATTCATAAGCATTTAACCAAGATTTAGCAAAAATCTACATTATTCGCTCTAAATGTTCATTTAAACCATCATCTGCAGCAAAACAACCTTCTCATAAACCTATGGCATGAGCTCGACACCAGTTCTATGGAGATACAGTGAACATCTTCGGGTGTGAGAACCAAAACTTCCACTGGTCCAGGGCATTTTCTTATTACTCAACCTCTGCGCAGAGAACCAAGTAATTTGGACCTCTGGGATTGCTCATGCAAGCTGTGTCCCTGAGGTTTTTGACTGTAAGGACCTAGTCTCTTGGTGCGTCGATAAATTTATTGCAGAGAAAAGAATTATTCCACTGCACGACCTCTAATCTATTTCTTTTTCGCATCAGGTCTTCTGCCAGATGCTGAAATTGCCCGAGCCAACATTGACATTCAAAGGAGAAGATTGCAAACAACTCCCAACAAAGCATAATAACAGATTGGACCTCTTGCCCCTTTTTTTGGAAAACCTGATTCTAGTTCCTGAAGATATTACAAACATGCAGGTTAGTTCATTTAAAAATCCATTTCGCGAATTTGCCTGGCTATTTACAAGAATAACAGGACAGGAGCCCATAGATACTGTTTCCTGCATGGCTCTTTATATTTTGTATTTTACAGTCAACGAACAAGCCATTTTTTATTAGGGCAGGTTAATTTCCTATGAAATCTCTTCCCAATTGTCAAGCTACAAAAGGGAAAATAAATTTCATATGTCATCCTATTTAGTTTTTGCAATAGCACATTCCTATCGATTTCTGCAACTGTCTCTATCCAAGAATGTCAACTGTGAATTCCACCCAGTAACGTTCTAGTACCAGGCCTTGTGGAAACACAAGGATTCCCACTGTTTTTATGAGGTTTTTAATGGCTTCCTGTCTGTTTTCAAAGTTTTGTTATTAGGAGAAGATGCTCCCCGCATATCTGAACAGGAAACTAGTTTTTTGGACAAAAAGAGGACACTCCAACATTTGGATAATTACATTGTCATAAGAATTTTTGGCTCCACGAAACAACCTTCTCTCCTTCCATTGCACATTACGGACATAATTTTTATTACAGAAGTAGCACGTCAATACAACTATTGGTTCCATCTGTTCTAAAGGAAGAAAAAAAACCAGTTCATTCCTCTGCCTTGGAAAATAGGGGAGTTCGTGTTGAAAAATGTCAACAAAATTGACGATTTCGCAGCACATTTTAGCATCTCCAACCTCAGATATGTTGAAGACATAAGAGGATTTGACCCCTATGATATTTTTAGACAACATTTACAATCATTTGGCCTCAACGATTATTTTGTAAATAAACACCTACCTAAAAACAGAGATAGTGACGGTCCTTCCTCTGATGTCGACGACGTAGAGACAGTGCAAAGCTGCACTAAATTGCACATGCAACAGGGGAAAGACCTCAGTGACAAGAGTGTTCAATCTGCAAATACCACTCCAAAAAGTACGACATCTCGGAGAATCACTCCAACGTCCCATCACAACAACAAAGAAACCTAGATTTCTTCAAACGAAGGAGGAGATAACAACCCTCCTCACTCTAAAATGGATAGTTCTCACAAGCTTCCAGTAGAGAAGAAGAGAAAAAAAAATGTGGGGCAAGTGGAAGAGCCAAAAATTCAGAGTGAGAACATGGAAGTTGATACTAATCTGGATTCCATGTTCCCCTTGCTTGATCATCCTAAATATGCCATTCCCCATAGCCATCCAATGGAAATATCTGTTACCCAAAATTTTGATGAAGATGAATCCTTCATGTTCCAGAGCACTGTTTTTGATAGCCGAAACAAAAAAATGATATTTGAGAAAAAAAATGTTAAAAATATCAAAGGCAAATCTCGTTCATAGGTTGACGTTGCCAACATGTGGCCGTCCCAAATCTGTCAACTTCACACCATGACCAGAGAAGAAGCTCATGACTCCATTGGATGCATCGAGAGCCAGAATGCTAGACTGAAGGATTGAGTCAAGGAATTGGAAGACTCTTTCTTTCCTATGCCATTGCTTGTCGATCCTTTGGCAATAGCCATGCCTGGTAACCCTGCACCCAATGTAAAAGCATCCTCCACCCTGCTCGCATATTGTAAAGGATATGTGGAGAACAATATAAAAAAAATAATGGAACTGGTTACCGAGGCATGGAAAAGATCACAAACCATCACTTCCCTTGGAACCAGGGAACATAGCTTGCTCGAGCTTTTGCAAGCCGAATTAAAATATGAAGAAAAATTCTTTTTAAAAATGGTCATCCCTTTTGGCAAGATTGTCAACAATATGACAGAAACAAAAAGAAGAGAAGAAGATCTTCCATCCAAAAACTGGATCGGGAAATTGAATGCATGTTGGAAAGGAAAAGTAAAGAACCTGTGTCTCATTGTTCAGTCATGTGAACAAGCCATATCGAAGAAAGATAAATTATTCACAAAGCTGTCAAATATAGACTTAGCCAAGAAAACCAACGACTTCCAAGACCCCCTCTTAATCGAAAACTCCTTTCCCTTAACCAGGCAAGAGTTCGATAAACATGTTGCTATGTTGAAGACCTTGTCTTTGGAAACGTTTTACATCATCCTTCAATTTGATCAATCTCACGTCCATGACTGGCTAGTCAGATATGTAGTACAGAATGAGGAAATTCATCAGGCTCTCTCTAATCTTTCTATTGACTTCCAGGAATTAGAAAACGATATTTTCAACATCAAAATCCGGAATGAGATCAACGTCGCCCCAATGAGAGGCTACATTGAATAATGGGTCGAAAGGCAATTGAAACAGGCCGCCAAAAAAAGACAACAGGCAGTTGCCAGCATTCCAGCAGCCATGGAGAACATCCTTGAAACCGCAATCCTCACTGACATCAACGAAACGGTAGCTGCAAGCAAATAGAAAAATCCATAATATGTACCCTCACTATAAGTTTACTCATCTTTCTTTCTTTCTTTCTCAACCTAGTTATTCCACTTTCTTAAATAAAGATGTATAGGCAAACACTTATACCTTTCCATTTATTTTCTTTTGCAGCTATTGCACTCTATCTTCTTCTCACAATCTTTTTTATTGTACATATTTCTTTAATGGTCCGCGAGAGCCCCAATCCCAGTCTACATGACAAACACATTGAAATTCCGGTTTATATGTAACAGACTTTAACTTTTTTGTATATTTCAAAATTTGCAGTGGTATGTAACAAACTTTTATTTTTTGACAGATTTCAAATAAAAATGCATTTAAATTTTTATATGTTACAGACTTTATTCTTATCTTTCAACACTCTGTATAACAAATGCATTTATTTTTTAATATGTTAGACTTTTATTCTTATCCTTCAACATTCTATATGGAAAATTCATTTACTCTTTTATATGTTACAAACTTTTATTTTTTTTATATATTTCAAAATAAATGGTGTTCAACAATGCAAGCATCATTTACTTATACCCCATGTTCACAAATGCATTTAAATTTTTATATTTCTTATCTCCTATTGATTTTGTGTCATCATATATTTTTATCTTTCACCAGTCCATATGGAAAATGCATTTAAATTTACAAATTTAATCTTGCAATGTCACAAATTCTTTACTTTCTTATATACTTTCAAAAAAATTAGGTTTGCTATATACTTACAAAAATTAGATGCTTCTCTCCCTGCCAACCATGATTTAATTTTTCCCCATCTTCTGTGATATACATGTTGCACACAACATTTACCTGATATACATTTTGCACCAAACACTTCGTTTCATTTACAATTCGACCCCATTTTCCACATTTTTCTTTCTAAGCTCATTGGCAGGGATTGCGCTACCACACAACCTTGTTTTATCAATGACAATATTGATGTCTCTTGTATTAAATCTCGTGTTCGTGTTCAAGAACTAAGCAGTGTCTTTAGGGACTCACATGACTCCCTCTATGACTTCATGGGTTATGGGCACCACAAATTCTTAACCTTTGCTTATGACTTCATGGGTTATGGGCACCACAAATTCTTAACCTTTTCTTTCTCGAGATGTTTGACATACACTAATGAATTTCTAGAGGCAAGATTTTTAAAATGTTTTGTACTAGGTTGGTTACTTATAGTTTTAGCCTTTTTATAACTTAAATAGGAAGAGATCTCATGAACATATAAGATTAGATGATTACACCCAAATGGGGTGAGAGTTGGGGTTATTACGACACTGTCAACATGGATAAACAAGGGGATGAATAAGACACTGGAATATCAATGCAGTCCCTCATGTGTTGTTTGAGTAATGAAAGAGAAAGTGAGTGGCTACTAGAGGTGAGGTTTCATTTGCGATAGTAGATTTTTTAAAATTAAGTCCATGCAATAAGTAGAGACAAGTGGAGGATAGAGAACTCATCATTAGCATAATTGGGTGAAGGATTCTTTTGGCCAATCCACAACTTGAGAAAGATGAATTCCTGGAGGAAATGGAAGGTTTCATAGGAACTATAAAATTTGGTTTGGGGCTCAATGATAGTGCCCCTATCCTATTACTTATTTTCCTGGTTAGTATTTGCATGCTATTATTTGGTTTTATTGTTCTAGATATTTTAATATAAGGAGGATAGAATATGGATTAGGTGTTTTTGGATGATTGATTCTTTTAGGGAGGACAAGGCTTAAGCATGTACACAATTATTCAAATCCTCTGGAAGGAAACACCTGGTCTCCTTGTAGCTCCTTTCACTTGGTTGTCTATCCTGATCTCAATTAGGTAACTCTGTCATTTAGAATCATCACCCTGTTGGGATTTGTTTTCCAAATTTCACTGGTGTTGGACACCCCTTTTCCCCCAGGTTCTCCTAGAATCCTATCCCCCTTATCTAACTTCTTCTCTTATCCAATTTCCCTCAACCCACTGGCCATTTCTCCTCCTCTGGGTGATTAATTATGGAAATATATCTCACGGGAACTTTCCATGAACCAAGTAGGAAAGGGGCTTAGGGAAAATTGAAATACACCTCTCAAAAATCTATCCCTCATGGCTCTCGTAATTATCTAACCCGAGTGTAGAAGGACATTATCAAATTTGAGTGTTTCAATCAATCTAGATTCCCTCCTCGGGAAAAGGAGGAAACATAAAACTTGGAATCTTCTATGAAGTAGAAAATAAGCAGAGTGACTAGAGAACATATAGAACAAGAATTTAAAGGTCGGGTCTTTGACCCCGGGTTCTCTAGAACTCAAGATACTAAGTTCTTCCAAGTAACTAAGTTTTACTAGCTCACCAAATCCTTCATAGCTCAAGTTGTGGAGGAAAGGGGGGGCAACACAAGGCCATTATACACCAATTTTGTATTATGGACAAACAATTTTAGGTGGCATTCAAAGTGGTCTTTAGAGCCATCATTACAATTTCTAAGATATAAGAAAATGACAATGAGGGAATGCAAGAGGAAGCAAGGAATCCAAATACAAGAGTTACTCCCTCCAATCATATCATTATAGAGGAGGACCTCATGCCTAAATAAAAACACCATCAAGATATGCTTCATGCATCATCAACACAAGACATGTTAGGCTAACTCTAACTAGATATCAAGCTAGTTTAAATCAATATGATTCGATGTTTTTTTCTTTCTAGTTAGTATATGCTTTCTTAAATACTATATCTAGGATGCTATAGAAGTTACTGTATATAATTAAGACTATTACTGATATGGATAAGAAATCAATGGTTATATTTTCTAACACCTTGTGGTTTGGTTTCCTTCATGGTAGGCTATAGGGGGTTATGGATGTAACCCTTTTTGTATAATATAAATATAAATACTAGCCTACAAAAAAGAAACATACGAGCTTAGATGGTGGGTTTGTGATGCATCATAGATATAGGGATACCCTTTGCCACATTCCCATCATGCACTTGTTTGTAGCTATGAATGTTAAAAATGTTTTTTAGTGGAACGAGATACATATTAAAGGATACGAATATTTAGTCCATTTCACACATCACCTGATTAGCAAATAATGCATGCACTTGAAGATGGGTATGATGATATATAATGGTTCCTAGTCTCTAGTATTGCAACATAAGTTTTAGTTGACCAGTTGGAACCCTTTTCTTTCATCAATGTTGGCCCAAAGGAATATGTGTAGATTTATTTCTTGTTGCAAGATGTAGGAATCAATAGAGGGTTTGTACCCAACAAGAGGAGTAGCACACATGCATGGCTGCCAAAGATTTCTTGCATATTTAGAATTTGGCAATTAGCAACATAAGCTTAGTGAACCATTTCAATTTTCTTTTCTATTCACTGAAGGAGTACCACATACCATAGGTCCTTCAATGAGGATTTAAATACAAAGGGGACACTAATGAAGATCATGTCAAAACCACAACCAACCTTATTTTGAGAGCCAAAAAAAAATATCTTGTAAATTTTGTAGCATTGCATTTTTCCCATTGAATTTTGGAGTTTGAGGCTTGACAAAAAATGGTGTGGATACAATCCATAGTGGTTTCCATAGAAATCTAGTCCAAAAAGATGGTAATGAAAAATAATTTGAAAAGTGCCCATTTATTAGCCCACTCCTTGTTTAAGGATAAGGATGTATTTAGCAAACATTGGTCCATTCTATCAAAGATGATATGGTCGAATGCCTCAACTAACATAATGTAAAGTGCCAGGGATATTAGATTTCAAGGCTATTCCAAAAGTGCTTACACTTTGTTTGGGGATGTTTCATGAGATTTGAGGTACATGGTGTATGATCATCCTTGGATGGTCCATAATGGATTTTCACATGAGAGATGGCCCATGATGGATTTTCACATTGACGATGACTTACTTGTGGTTTTCTAAACTTAATTGGGTGTTTGCATGATATTGTTTCGTAGGATGTCGGAGATCTCCAGACATATTTGGTAACATTATGCGTGATGGGAACATGGAGATGGTTACCTTATAGGATAATTCCCTACTTATGAGGAGGATCATTTTTCATCTTGGAGGAGGGAATTAGGCCTCAAATATCATAAGGTATCTTGGATGTTTGTATGGATTCTTGGAGTTGACTTAGGGATGCTTGGGTTGCAACAATGTTAATGTAGGGGGAGTGGACTTAGTGGAGTACATGGATTAAGAGGATTGTTGGAGTCATTGGAGGCTTGTAAGAGAAGTGTTGGACACTCCTCATGGAGCTTTCTTTGATTTGGACCCTTTATTGTTGATGACATCACCTTGGAGTTTCACATGTGTACCCTTGTAGTGTAGTGTTACACATGTGTGAGACTATATGTGTTGTTCTCAATTGATTATAAGGGCATAGGCCCAAATAAGTATTTTTGGCCTCCCTTACCTTTCATGTATATAAAGGAAGGAGAGAGTCATTCACTTCTCATTCAATTCTTGTTCATTCTTATGTAGAGACGTGATCAAGAGAAGCAAACTAATCCTCTCTCTCTTGGATTTTATTTTGTACTTGATCTATGTCTCTCTTGGAGTCACTAGGGTTTCTTGAGCATCTTGGAGAATCTTGAATACTAAGTTTAGTTTTTTGAGATGAAAACCTAGGTTGCACTTGGTGAAGAGAAGAAAAAGACGAGATGTCTTTACTTGGAGGACAAGCTTGTGTGATGCATCCTTGTTGGATCTCCTTAGTGTGAGCTAGGGCTCTCTAACTAGGGTTTCAGAGAGATAAAGGATTGTAATAGGTTTACAATAAGTCTATGGTATGTAAATGAACTCCATATTTATGCATATTAATGAATTTTCTACCTGTCCAATACTTGTCTAAATTGCACATTTGATTTTCAACGATATATATTCTTCATGGGTTGTAATGTTTTACACTATATGTCTCAATGATTTGACATAAGTTGAGGGTAAATGTGTTATGTGATTTAACATTTACATTGAATGATATGAGGGTTGTTTTGTTGTTGATATTTACAACTATCGTAAGTTTATTTGGATCTATTAAATGAATGATAATATTTTTTATTTTTTTTTAAGTAAAGAGGGTGAAACCTCTTATATTAAACCTTCAGAAAAAGAAATACACTTGACATACAGGTGCCATCTGTCCTGCCTATACAGGAAACCAGGACAGTTGGCCTGTCCACAGCAGCATGCAAAATCAAACACCATGTTTCGCCACCCTGCCCGAAGGAAACCAGGGTGCATATCCATCTTCATTAGCAGTTTAGTAAAGTCTGTTCTAACTCTAACTAAACTAGTAACTAAAGAGCTACAGCTCTGATAAACAACAAAAGAAAAGGAGTTGGAGACCATAGGAAATAGTAGAACCTATTCATCGGAGTCCTCTCAGCCTTCCTTCGCCTTGTCACCATTGACAGGGATGACATAGGGCTGAGCACAGGTGGGGCATTGGCGCCGAGGTGTGGCCCTGGAGTAGGCTGCGTAAAGCATGTCCAAGCATTGGCTAACGTGGACGGCTCTGAAAATTTGTTCATCCACCAGGCTGCGTACCTCAAAGATCAGGTTCATGTGCTCTGGATGTAGGAATGGTGGCGATGGCGGCGACTTTGTTTCAGCCTCCATTTTCGGGTGGCCCTGCGTCTTCCTCTACGACTGCGTGTCGACTGTGCATTCCGACAGCTCCTCCTCAACTTGGCAAGTGTCGAACTCTGCATTCAGATCGTCGCTAGGGGCGTGAGTCTCTTTCAAATTGGGTGTTGGTGCTGCTTGTCCAAAGCACGCCGGGAAATCCCAATTATCCGAGATGATAAACAGTCGGCTCTCAGAGAAGTCCAGTGGGAGCTCTATGGATAGGTCTTCTTTGACGTAAGTTCGGGGGGGAGAACTTGTTGCTGTGGCATCACAACGTCACTTTCTTTTGGCCAGGAGTAGAGCTCTTTCGAAACACTTGTGCCTTTTCCTTCTTGAATCAACCGCGTACCAGCCAGCTCCTCTACAGGGTCTCCCCCTTGCCCGCGGCATGGTGAGAGTGAGGGCTAGTGCCAGGATGCCTCCTACGCGGCGGTTCTTGCTTTGCTCGAGGAGCTTCAATTGCATTCTGAGAGGTCTGTTTGAATGGATAATGACATAAACTATGGCTGCCACCATTAATGTCGAGAGCTTAATGCTCTGGCTGGTTGGCCTTTGCTCACGTGTGAGAGGCCCCATCGATAACCGGAGGCCGACGGAGGTGAAAGCCTTCATAAATGGCTGTGGTTTGAGGTGAGAGCCACCATAAATGGCCTCTCCCTTCGCGCCTCCACGTGCCCTTCCTTTCCGCGTGGCACCCCATCTAGGGGTGGGAATTCCTTGCTGGCTAGAAGTTGACATTGTTGGGATATGTCTGAGGCTTCAGAGGTTCCAACATCCTAGATTATTTGTTCCATTCCCCTTTGGACTCCTTCATTTGCCAGGTAGTCAGCCACGCCATTTGCCTCCCTCTTGACATGGGAGGGGATGATGCTGATGTTGTTCCCGAGTATGCCTTTGAAGTCCTCAAGCAATCCTGCTAGTCGCCAACTGGGAGAGATTTTTTGTGGATTTCCTCCATGTAAGATCTTGGTGATTAGCTGGATGATGATTTGTGAGTCCCATTCCAAAATCATTTTGTGGCTGGGTAGGGTAGCTACATCTCGAAGGACCTGTAGTAGGCCAGTTATTTCCACTACATTGTTTGTGGTTTCCCCCAGATACCCTACTGTCAAAGTTAGAATTTCCCCTGTAGAGCTTCTGATCACTGCTCCGTAGCCTGCGGGTCCAGGATTACCTTTTGAAGCGCCATCAAAGTTGATTTTTATGAATCCTATTGGGGGGGGAATCCAGGTGGTTGAGCTGGGGGTTCGAATCTTGGGAACTCTAACTGCCACTGAGTCATTTAGATTGAGTTGCCAACTGTGAAGGGTGCTTAATTCTTCCCGTTTACATACCTTATCTCCAGCTTGCCAGCTCTTACTTCTGATTTTTTCTTTGATGAGTGTGGCAACTCTATCCCAGGTTAGCTCCAGAGTGGAGTCCTTGGAGTGGAAGACGCATTTGTTTCGCTCCTTCCATATTTTCCAGAGAATAAATCATGGGAGGAGTTTCCAGATGTAGTTCAGAATGGGGTTGCTAAAAGTGATTGAGTCCCAGTTTTTGATAGTGTCTATGGTGCCACCTCTGTTTTGGTTGGATCTGCGCATGATTTGAGCCCCCTGGTCCCAGACTGCTTGACTGTAGCGACATCCATTGAAAAGATTCTCCTTGGTTTCTTCTTGGCATTGACATAAGACACAGATTGAGGGCCCAATGAATCCTCTTTTCCTGAGATTGTCCCATGTTAGAATTCTATTATGGATGATTAGCCATAAGAAGGTAGAGACCTTTGGCCAGAGCGCCTTATTCCAAATTTTTCCCCAGATGGTGTCCCTTTCCTGATTGTGGTAATTGCCTTGTAAATAGTAGGCTTCTTTTACCGAGAAATTGCCAGAAGCAGAGTGCCCCCATCTAAGGATGTTTGGCCCCTTCTTAATGGGGATTTTCCTGCGTCCTGCTTCATATTGTCAGGCTGATAAGTTTACATCGGGGGGGATTCCTAGATCTTGACTGGAGGTCTTCCATTGGCTCCAAGTCTGTCTCGCTTCCAGATATTTCCAAAGGTCCTTTACCTTTAGTGAAGGGGCTTGATTGAGAGCGTGTTGGAGGGGTGTGAGATCTACAAGTTCATTTAGAGGTTTGAGTTGTTGCCAGGAGTCCTGCCAAAACTCTGCACTGTCTCCATTATGTATTTCCTAGAAAGCATGCTTCTGTACTATATTTTTGTTTTTCCAAGCTGTGTTCCAAATGTTCGAACCCTGTATTCTAACGTTATGTCTGATCAGTTGATCAGGTTGCATGATGGGAGCGTATTTATTCCTCCAGATTTGTGCCCATAATGCATCTGGTGTTTTCATCCATCTCCACCATATCTTGGCCCCCATTATCTGATTGAGCTTTCCCGGGTCTTGAAGCCCAAGGCCTCCCATGTTTTTTGGTGCGTAGACCTTGTCCCATCTTACTAGTGCCCATTTCTTGTTGGGCTGCAGATCTTGCCAGAGGAAATTACTCTAGATGTTTCTGACGACTTTGATGATTTGCTTGGGAGCTACTAGGGCGGTGAAAAGATAGGTGGGTAGGGTCTGTAGGACTGATTTTAGCAGGATCAATCTGGCTGCAATGTTTAAAGGTCTGAAGGTCCAGTTGGCCAGTTTGTTTGAGATAGAAAGGAGAAGGCTGTCCCAGGAGATGGATTTGGTAGGCGCTCCTATGAGAGGAATGCCCAGGTAGTTGGATGGAAGGGAGCTCCTGGGGATGCCAGGATTTTGGAAATATGTAGTTGAATAGTAATAGGAGTATTGAAAAAGAAAATCTTGGATTTATCTAGGTTCAAAGTCATGCCTGAGGCTTCAGTGAAGTCAGACAGGATGGATTTGAGCTTCAGGGCTTCATGCACAGTGGGGGAGTTCATGAGGAGGGTGTCATCAATGAATTGGATGTGTGAGGGGGCTGGCCTGATGTTATGCAGGGGTAGGCCTTTGAGGCTGCCTTCCAGAACCACTGATTTAATGTAGCGACCCAGGCCTTCTGCCATTAGGACAAAAAGGAAGGGTGATAGTGGATCCCCTTGCCGGATGCCCCTAGAGGCCGAGAAGGGACGGGAGGGGACTCCATTGACTAGGATTGAGAAGAAATCCGAGGAGGTGAGATTCATAATCCATTTTACCCAATCTTGATCAAAGCCAAAGGAGTTTAGAATGGCTCTGAGGTATTGCCATCTGGCCTTGTCAAAATCTTTTGAGAGATCAAGTTTGATTAGCATACCTGGGGTTTTTGTTGATTTGAGAGAGTTGATCTCCTCATGCGCTAGTATGACTCTGTCCATAATCTTCCTTCCTTCAACATAGCCAGCTTGTTCTTTGGAAATGACAAAGGGAAGTATTGGCTTAAGTCGATTTGCAATTACCTTGGTTATAATCTTGTAGATTACATTACATAGGGATATGGGTCTGAACTGCTTGGGGTTCGTGACTCTCTCTTCCTTTGGGATGAGAGTGAGGAAGGTGGTGTTGAAGGCCTGAAGAACTTGACCCGATGTTCGCGATTCCTTGACAACCTCCCAGATGTCCTTTCTTATAATGTCCTAGCAGTGGTGGAAGAAGTCTGTAGTGAAGCCATCGGGGCCTGGGGATTTTCTTGAGGGCATGTCCTTTACTGCTTGGTCCACCTCCTCCTGGGTCATTGGCCTTATTAGAGAAACTTTCTATTCAGGGGTGATGAGTGAGGGGATGTGACTGGTAACTCGAGTGATGGCTTCGTTTCTGTCCTCCTTGCTTTCCGTCAAGAGGTTCTGATAGTGGCTATTGAGCTCTTCTTCGATGTGGGCGTGCTCTCTGATCAGATTTCCCTGCTCGTCTTCCAGATGTGTTATTCTATTGATGTGTCTCCTGTGTATCATTGTTCTATGGAAGAATTTTGTATTCTTTTCCTCTTCCTTGAGCCACTGCACCCTTGATTTTTGCCTCCAAAGTATTTCTTCTTGTTGTCTTCTCTGCTCCAGTTGCATTTGTATTTTCTCCTCTTCCTTCATTAGCTCAACAGTTCGAGCCCTTGATATAAATATTCTTTGTATCTCGGCTAATATGTTCTCTGTGTCCTTAATGCAAAATGGATGATAATATTACCTGAGAGGAATGTAACTTATTGGAATACACTGGTATCTTTTTTCTTGAATTTACTAATGGATTGGTATTTTTAAGAGTTGAAATATAGCATGTTATTGTTCATGTTTTGTTTATATTTTGTAACAACACTAAGGATTAAAATTCACAAGGTTAAGATCCAAGAAACCTCTAGGAAAGAGGTGAAATTTTTTAATTGCATCAAAAATCTCCATCTGCAGAAATTTCTACATGGTATGAGAGATTTTGTGGCTGAGACTGCTTTAGGTGTAAGTAGGAGTTTGCATTTCAGATGAAGGTTACCTAAGAAAGGTGATTGACCTTGTTTGAGGTTGTTTGGTCAGACATTGTAGGTTTCTTGGGAAAAACTCTTAAGCACTACAAATGGTTTTTTCTACTTCATATACTATTGATTTTATGCACTTGAGGACTTGTTCAAGATGTGTGAGGTAACTCTTGGTGTTAGAGAATATGAAAATCTCGATGGAGTTTCCAATTCTGTTCCTTGGAATATTAGACTTTATTTTCTTTATGGAGTAAGTCGATATTTGGGAGCATGTATTGAAAGAGATTCTAGAACTTAGTGACCCATCACAACTAGCTACTCATCGAAAGAAGGAAGTCAAAATGAAGAGAATCATTCTTTATTTTGTGAAGGATAATTTAACTCTCACATTGAAAAGAAGATGATATGTAAGGAAATATTTGAATCTTTGGTTGAGTTGTTTCAAAAATATTTTTCTTCTCAACAAATGCTCTTGCGAAACTAGATTTCAACTATTTTGACGAGCAAGACAAACAATATGGCAAGCTACTTGACTAGAATCATTAAGTTGAAATATTAGTTGGTTTCCCTTGAAACAAAGGTGGAGGATTAGGAGTTGGTGTCCATTTCCTTGAATTGAATTATTTATTAATGGATGCATTTTTTTTTAGGTGTTTGTGCTCAAGAGACCTTTACAAAGTTTTCAAAGCATTGGGTTAATCTTGTGTAGGAAGAAATCAAATTGTAGCCTTATTTAGAGTAAGAATTGTTGGGATTATTGATTGTGCATTTTCATTGATGGAAACATGAGTCAAACATATACATTAATCAAAGAAAAAGGAAGATCACCTTGGGGAAGAAGCAATTCATGATCATTGTTGATCACAATAGGATCGACAATGATCCTATGCTCCTAAAGCTCAGGAAAAGTAGCATGCAGAGAATCCACGTAAAGAGTAACAAAGCACAAAAAATTAAGAGCTCAGTAGGGTTAGCGACTAAATATAAGTGCATAAAATAATGCACAAACAATTATTAAAATATCAGGAGAAATAGCGATGAATAGATCAAAAAGAAGAGAATTGAACACCCTTAGAATTGTGAGGAAACTCTGTTACAATCGGTCGAAATCTCGAAAATTGATCGAAACCAAGTGGAAGGATAGCATAAGTTTCGACAGTTCACCACTTCCCCACTTTGGTGCTTATTGGAGACAAGGAAGAATCCACGAAATCCTAAAGTCATGAAATAAATGCCAACCATCGATCAGGAAGGATCTTTGGATTACTTCTCAGCTATTAGATCAAGATTTAATTTAGAATTAAATGTTGACCATTGATCTGGAATGGAAATTTTGAACCGTTAGATCATAATAAAGTAAAGAAGGTGGTAAAATTTGATGCTGACCACTTTAGTGACAAGAAGTTTAGAAAAACCAAGAATACCCGAAGGTCGGAGCCCCAAAGTCCTTAAGTGAATAAGGGTCATCAGATCTGGGAAATGCATCGTGATCATTGGATGAGGATAGGTGAGTCCAATGGTGGTCAACTCCAGTGCTGATAACTTCGACGAAAATAAGTCTGAATCATGTAGGAATACCCAAAGGCCGAAGCCACAAAGTCATGAACTCCCATCGACCATCGGATCAAAGGAAGGGTTGGTAAATCCCGCCGACTGTTGATCGAAATAAAGTGGAAGGATAGGGTAAGCCTTGACATATTGAAGTCCGGAAGTAACACTAACTGTTGATCCATTTTGGGACCATTCTCAACCATTGGATGAAGTAGTGGAAGGATAGGATAAGCGGGGCCAAAGGAACAAAGTCCCAGAGTAAACATAGGTTGTCGAATCAAGACAAGGAAAGATCAAATGGTGGAAACACATATTCATCACTTCGACGATGATTGAAGGTTGATATAAAAGTGAAAAATTTCCAGAGCCATGAAGTACCGAAGCCACGAAGTGAAAATCCATGATCCAGGAGGGAGACATGTGGCATGGCACAAAGATGACATGTGGCCCAATCAGGTGGTAACAAATTTCAAGGTCGCTGTGGCACATAAGGACCTTGAAATTCATGAATCCGGGTGACACACAACCCAAAGAATTAGGGTCCACGTCATCTTCAGTGACATCAGCAAGCCACGTCACTCCGGGATGACTAACTTCAGGGATATCCAAGCTTTTGTTATCAACTAATTGTCGAAGGCCAGAATCATGAAGTAACGTTAATCATTGATCTAATTCAGGAGGATTCTCAACCATTGATCAAATATAGTGGAAGAATAGAGTAAGCATGAGGTTTTAACCAACATCAAGAGATCACCACCGTTTTATGACTTATTCGGTAGGTAAACCTCTGGAGGAATTAAACTACTTCATATGTTATATTAACTTGGAGTCCCGGAGTCATGGATCTTTGAAGTTCTGGAGTATATTACAACCGTCCACCTCAACTAAAGATTAAGTCAGAGTTGTCGATCATATAAAAGACACATTTCAACGAACGCACAAGAACTAGACCGTCAATATGAGAACTTTGGGAATATGCTAGCCATTGGATTAGCCAACATGAGATGTAAACACTCCAGAAGGTAACAACTCCAAAAGAATAAATGGATTGCAAAGGCCAAAATCCCGAAGGCTGAAGTACCAATGAACCTAGCTCCAACACCGGTCACGTGATAAGGTAAAAAATATAATAAGGAGCGTAAAGGGGATAGAAGTAAATAATCCCTTGGAAATTTGAACACGGTCTCATGTAGAAGAATAAGGGTGGAAGGAGAAAAGCACTAAAAAAAAACGTTTGGAATATCTAAGTGATCCGGATTTATGTAGGAACACAATGAAATACATAAATACACATAAATGCAGAGATGCAGCGGAAATAAGACTTCATTTCATTAATAACAAATGACTGAAAAATGCTTACAGACAGAATGGAAATAAACTAGCTAGGGCGCTGGTAGCTTATCTCTGAGAAGAGATGTGGCTGTTACTCGCATCCGTGAGAAGATGATTACAATGAGGCTCTAGAGGCATTTTTACAATAGATGAGAATGCCAAAATTCATAG